>JAFMSR010001819.1:0-24989 GCA_022818135.1 Saxidomus purpurata
ATGAGATTTCCAGAAGAGTTACTCAGCTCACAAACACGCAGAATAATGGAAATGGAAATATTATGCAAACAGTAAATAACAAAGTAAATAACAAACTGATTTTAAACATTGCAAAACACTTTAAGTGATTTCTAGTAATTAACTTTTATAGTACATAGAAGAAAGGTGCAAAAAGCTCATGTCTGGCCAGTTATTACTTCTTTATGGGAAAAATTCTAAAATAGCTACTCTGTTTTATCAAATGTCAAACACCTTAGGTGATTTCTAATAAATTACTTCTGTATAAACATCTTTGAAATAGCAGTAGCAGGAAATAACAGAGGTGCTAAAAGCTAAGGTCTTGTATCACTTGTAAAAATACATGTTAGCTTTCAACTGTTAAAATCGATACTAAAGTATTTATCTAGTTAAGGCACATTCAGTAACTGATAATGAAAAAGACTTAAATACTAACCCTGGCTTAGGTCTTATTGCGATACACAGGTCTTTATACCATCACATGCCTCATACTAGGATATCTATAACTTAAACCATACAAAATGCGTTGGTCATTCTAAATCAGAATTACAAGAGACTAATATTTTGATTATATACACTGATTAAAAGCTAGATTACCATTGCTTATCGGATAATAAAAATCTACCATAAAAGTATTCACCGTAAAAAATGGACGAGACAAACTGTGGCACTAATATGCAAAGTAAGCAAAAACTGCTTACGTTTGTACCAATATCATTTGTAGAAATAATATACTTTACATTTTATCTTAGAATTTACCGCATTGCATTTAAGGATGCACGGTATATGGCATCGGCTCTATAAACATTTTTCTGTTCAGAGATATCACCGTCTTAGAACTTGTACAACTTTTGCCATGAAAAAGTTATTATTTGTCAATTCTACTAGACTATAATGATAAAATTGATTTACACTACAACGATTTGATTTTTTCAACCTCCTGCGCTGTTTAAACTGAGTACAAAAAAAATCTTACAATCTTTTGTAGGAAAGTTCTTGCAACATGTACTTTTTTGTGTAGTGTACAACAACACTTTACATTTGTATACTTGAAACATTGAAATATTGTTACTTTGTTCTTTGAATAAAGTAATTATTTACAAGCACAAATAATTTACAATGTAATTATGATTATTATAAATTATTACAGTAATATTTAGGTCCACGGGTATGCCCTTGACAGTGAGAACGAGCATACTTTTTGAAACAGAATTTAGGTTATCATCGCATAATCAAACTATATGCAGCTGTAAAGTTTACATCAGAACCCTCAAGGTCTTACTTTTATCCTTTGAAGGGGCACTCCCTACATTTAGCAGATTATATTCTCCAAACATAATTAATATGTACAATTAACGTAAAATGATTGATAAATACAATTTTAAACAACATCATATATCGAAAAATGCCTCCTTTTAGCACAAATAACGAACATAGATGCCTTCTGAAATAGATCACTATCCACCCATACATTGTACAACGACCTTACATAGATTAAAGGCCCGTATACACAGTAAACCTTGATAACAACCTAAGCTGTAAATTGTTTTAAAGTTGCTTGCTCTTAGTTACAGTTTTACAGATATATTTCACAGAAATTTACACGGGAACCTGTTTATTTGACTATAAGTTTTAAAATATGTTATTTTCTGAGAGTTTGATGAGCTTTACTTTGTCATTAAAATCTGAGAGCAAGCAAATATGTAAATCATTACCGTTTACACAGCAAAGCCTGGTTTGTGTAACATTTTAATCATTTGCCAAAGAAATTACTTTCGCACACTGGATACTTCATAATATTCGTTTGTTTGGAAACAATCAATGTTACTAGTAGTGATATTACTTATAAGAAAACAATAGGTGAGATCCGTGAGAGAGCCAAGAAAGATAAAAACTACTTTTTTGGCTGTTCTAAGGATCTCACCCATTTATTCTATTTATATCATGTACAACTTTTTACTTGTGGAATCATTGAAATATTTAACTCAGTTCATAGTCCCTATGAAAACATCCAAATTGAATGCTGTTTTTTGCATCGTTTCTTCAAATTCAAACTATTTTGTTTATAATTACACAATTATTAAACTAACAGAATGGTACAGAAAGGTTTACAGGATACGACTGGCTTTATCCCAAAACTGAAATATAAACCCCCAGGAAACTGTACAATTGAGCCATCTACAAAGTAAATTTTGCTTTATATATCACAATTTATAAAGTAAGGTTTACTGTGTAGATGGACCATAATGATTGTTTTATGGTATTGCAACATGTTTACAACGCTAATTTGATCGATAATAACTGGAATGTATAGCTTAAGTCTCTGGGTTAAGTAAAATACTTACAAATATTCAATAATTAATTCCTTTTAAGTTATTTAATTTAACGCCAGTTTATCAAGAGTGCCTTTTTAAGTGATAGATATTTGCAATGAATTTGACAGACTAAAAGACATTAACTAAATAAGATGTCGAAGAATTCTTTATATTTGTAATGCCTGCTTTTAAGCCGCTTCCTACATACTGTTCAATTTGGATTAAGATATACTTTCTGGTTCAATTTTCTTTTGATAACAATACTAAAAGGTCCATAAGGTTGCCTTTTTACTTTACAAACATATATATATATATACACACATATATGATATACAAATATGCACATTGCTTCGTGAATTATTACAGATAACTAGTTTATTTGTTCAAGAAGTATCCATGCGTTCGGAATTGTCACAGTACATATTTTCTGATATCCCTGAATCAATCGAATATGAGTTGACTGTTACGAACTTTTTCAACGAAGGTCGACATTCAAAAGCATTCAGAATTTCGCATATTGGTGTCACAAATACTTTGCCATTGTTTTGACCTCCTTCGACAATACCGATAGCTACTGAATCATCGCAACAGTCGTCAAAGAACACTAGTGCTCCTGAATCCCCAGGTAATGCGAAGCAATTTCCGTCAATCCTTACTACTTCGATTTGGTTGTAAAGGCGGTATTCGAACGTTTGACATTGTCCAGACATCTCCGTTGTCCTAACAACGGATCCACGAAATCCAAGACTTCCTCTCGTGACTTCAGTGCTTATTCCGTACTTGTAAACTTCTGCCCTCCGGCGTATCTTCGCAGTTTCACAAACCTTCCCTGTATTGTAAACCATTGGGTTTCTATCGTCGAACCCTGAACGGAGTACAAAATATATAGTGTAGTTTTGGAAACTATTAATTATATAGGTTGGAAGTATGTTAAAATCAAATATGTTATTGGACTTGATTTTATGCCGTTATTACTTCTAATCGTCTGGAAAACAAAATTATGACAGAATTAACTTCATTACGAACTAAGGAAAAGAACTTATATGTTGTTTAGTGAAATATAGCTTTCTTTGAATTATTCAGTGATATTTAGCATGTATTATTAGGGATTTTTGTTAGAAATCTTTAAATTGTTATTTTGCACTAAAACCGCTTACCGGATATATACTAGTAAATCTAGTAATCTTACCTGCAGCTTCATAATTTTCTGCTTCAGGAAATGAGCCGTTTGTTGGAAATCTATCCGAAATTTTTAATAGGGCAACTTCTATACCGGCCGAACCATTTCCGCCCTCAGAGTAAAAAGCAGATAGTACTTGACCAAATGGTTCAGCACTCTGATCAACTGGTTGAAACACTTCTTTATTACATTCTAAAAAGTTTATACATTTTTTGGTTTTCAGCTGCAACATTTCATCACCAGATAATACCACATGTGCACATGTGAATCCGCATATACCATAATTTGGATGATCAATAAAGCCACTAAGCGTGCCAGCAAGAAGCTCCCCACAGCTGTTTGTGACATTTGCGCGTATGGCCAGTCCCATTTTGAGTTGTTCGTGATATGCATATGGTCCACTTTGAAATGGTGTAAAACTACCTTCTAAAACATCTGTTGAAAATGTTCCAATTTTAGTTGGAAAAGGCTCTTCTGCAATAGGTATTAATCCTTTGATATGAACATATAAGGCAATGCATAACTGATCATTTATGATTGCATTTTCTTCACCGTAACCTGTTGATTTCTTTAAACTTGGGGATATTATTCTTAAGTTTTTATGATTATTCATTAATAAGTCTGCATGTTCTGACACACAGTCTTCTAACGCCACTATGTCAGTCTCTTTGAATTTATCCTCCTGTTTCTGAGCATTTTCCACCGCACTTAAGACTTCCTCACTTTCTTTACTAAATACAGATTCGCCTCTTTCATAAAGATCATAGTTACCGACTCTTACACCGACATTGCCTTTTTTCGTCAAAACCACAAAAACAATTTTTATTTTGCAACATCCGTTTGTCACATAGTCTGAGCATCTGTAGGCAGCCCAAACATCAATTATTTCAGTACAATTTGTTTTGATATGTTTTGATATCGCTCTACAGATTGCAAGAAACGTTTCCGAGTATCTATCCAAAAGAATGCATGCCTGTTCAAGTTGTGATTGATTTGGTAAGATATCCATATCAAGCAAATTATTTACTTCATCCACCTTTATGTCGCCTTTATTAGTCATATGTAGCCATTCATCCCATTTACTTATACCTAAAACAATTTAAAATATAAATGTTAAGAGTGCATATAGACAAGCACAGGGATCTTCTACGTACCAACACAGGAACTGTATGTACACATTTCCCCAACCTGATGAAAGTAACTTCCATATTCGAACAATATCTACTAAGTTCAAACCGGTATTAGCACCAATTTTGTTCAAAAGCGGTGTTTATCAAGAGTCTTTGTGTAAAAGTCTAAGCCCTGTACCGAAAAGGGTAAATCAAAATAATGCTAATATGATATAATGACTATAGGCCTATCATCGTTATCACATGTAATGTATTCTATAAATGATTTTTAATTTCACTCTACATGGGCTGAAAAAAATAGTTACTACCAGACTATTGCTTATCTGGCCATTTTCAGTCTATTTTGTATTTATAGCCAGTCGTGTTAACTATTCAAATTTTTGAACACATGTAAATTTGGTGTAATCCTGCTCCCGTTAGCTAGTCATGGGCAGAAATATATATATTTTGACGCGGATGGAACAGTGACATATCAAGTCACTTCATTAACAACATTCGTCTTAATCTAGCTTTAATGGGTGTATATAGTCGATTTTGTCTGCAAAAGTATTGTCTTATAAAACAAAATATCTACGCACCTATTTCAATCTGGTCTTCTGCCAAATCCATGTTGTCCAACAGTGGGAGATTTTCTCTGCAGAGAGCAGATTGGGGTTGTCTAGGTGACGATATATTCGATACAGCTGTAATACAGATACCAAGTATTATCTTAAAGAATCAAATTACATTACAAAAACTTCAATAAAGCAGCTTTTATGTCATGAACTTTTAAAACCAATTGAATGTTTTTTGTATAACGTCCGAGATACCACTGTCTAAAATTTGAATTTTACACTTTTATATGTGCTTCGTTTTTTGACAATTGAAATTTGAAAACGTTGTTTTCCGGAGATTTCTTTGTTTAACTGAACATATAAATGAGATTTAGACATCTTCATGTTGGTGTAGGATTTACACATCGTTGTTCATATGTAGTTCCCTATATATCTACGTTACAATTGTTTTGACTTTCTTTCACGTTCAGTAGCTAGTTCAATCAAAATCTTAGATATTTCAAAATGGAACTCGGTCATGAACATAATTCTTACATTGAAAAAACAACATAAACGACATCACTAAGTGTCTGAATTAAGATTACCTTACCTGTGTCTGAATTAAGATTACCTTACCATTATAGTTATCCATACGCCTTCTCTTCAAAAAAACGTAAGTAAAGAGTGCTCCGACAACAACCACTATTGTTCCTAAAAAGGTTGCGACTAACAAAATGCTACGAACTCCAGATATGTTCTCTAAAAAAAATTACATTTCATGTCATTATTATATTTTAACAGATCGCCCTATATCGCTCACCTGACTACCATTAGCTATAATGCAAGGGTAGTAATCACAGGGAGGGTTAGTTTTGACCTGGAGGTCAATAATACTTTTAATACTATTCGTAGAGGTCAACTACACATTGGTGCATGCCAAATATCAAAGCGCTGTTTTACGCACATTGTAATTTTATAATAAATATTTGCTATCCACCCGAAAATTATGAACCAAGTGTTACGAAAATACAGCACTTAAAAGTATACTAATTTTAGCTGGCAGTCCTTTCAATTATTTCTTAATAAAATTTGTTTTGCGGTTATTTAAATTGATCCCAGATTTAGAGTTTGCTATGCCTCTTTAAAACAGCATGAATATTTTGTATTACACTGACTAATTTCTCTTATCAGCAAACTGTGATATAAACAAGAAACGATTTCAAGATAAACGGCGTTGAGCCGAGGTACTTAGTATATACCTAAAAATCGTTCCCGGGAAAATCAACGGAGGCTGTGGCTTGAGATCGACAGCTAGAAGCGATCACGTGATACATGCATACAAATTCCATTCACCGCGCTTTCACTCGTAACATATTAAATAGATCTAAGCCTAACTTATTCAGCTAACGCCAAATAAAAGACTAGACTTATGTAAAAAGCTGGGTCAACATTTTTACTAGGAGAGCCACACAAATTGGAACTATACATTTTCGAAAGGAACCGGCAGATTGATATATTACAACTTTGGCAACTGCAATTATATTCGATAAAAATCAAATGTTAGTTAAAAAAGATATATTTTCATTGTATGTTTTTCTTAGAATATAATTTGAATTTTCGAAAAAAAAAGTCTAGAGACATAGCTGACTTCTTTATCATGTTACGTATTCTAATACTTATGCATTTACCCGTAGCTAAGCGTGTGCATTCTGTATTTTCCCAAGTCGAGTTAATGCAAGTTATGCTAAATCTACTAGGGTGGTATCCATTGTTACATATGAGTATGGCACTGGTGCGGTTTTCTTGTTCTATCTCGATATTTCCATTCTCTATATTTGGCACTCGTCCACAGGCTTAAATGTAAACGACAATATATAACAGGTACGTACGGCACACTTTTCCGCAAGTTAAAACAAAATATAATTTCACAAAACAATGATTGCAAAACATGCATGCCCCTCACCTCCCACTGAAGCAGATAAAGGTCATCGTGAACTTGACATGTTCACCTCATAATAAAAAGGGGTCATTAACTAACCATAAGCAAACAACTTGCCAATTTTAAGACACAACGCTTTAAGCTCACAATTAATAAAGTCATCTTCTGGTCATAACCAAACTGCCAACAATGTTTGAGGACTCTCAAGTTATTGATAGGAACTTTTTTTGTTTTGAAGGTCACTGTAAGATTGATATGTTGAGCTAAAAATCGATTAAGGTCCTCTGCTGGTCATGATCAACCCACTGAGAACGTTTGAGGGCACTAGGCTAATAGTCGAGGCTGTTTAGCCTCAAAATAGGCTGAACCCGGACAAAATTCATACAGAAATGAAAGTTATGTTTTCGGAAAGTTCAATGTATGTTGTATCCGTATACACAAAGTTCCCAAAACTTCCCGCCAGGGAAACTCTGCAATCCAAGATGACCGCCAAGATGGCCGTCGTACTTTCGAAAAATACCCTGTCACATTATAAGTGCTTACAAGTATTGCATATTCCATTTTTAAATGTTTTTAAATGTTACTAACTATCACTACTATATCAACATTTATGGTTATATGTCTTTTTATGATATAGTTTCTATTTTTGTTAAAATATTAGGAATTTTTTTGAAAGAAAAATACCCAATTTTTTACTTTTTTTTCAAAAGACTTTTGAGGATCTTACATGGCCTGCTGTGGAGGACTGGGTTGTTCCGACCAGAGGAAAAGCGGGGTGGGGGGGATAGGAGGAATCGAGCGAAGCGAGGTCCCGACTTCCCCCCGCTTTCCCGAGGGTCGGAACAACCCAGTCCTCCACAGTAGGCCATGCAAGATCCTTTTTCTTGCATACTTTATTTGATTTTATTGCAGATTCTACGAGAAAACTGCTTTAAAAAGGCCCTACTATGTTGAGCGGTAAATCAAACCTTCATGTTGATTACATATAATTCCCCGCATGGAACCCCTTTGCGTAGGAAATTTGGTAGGTTCACACGTGAATTTACCACTGTTTATGTATCTAGAGCTAAAAACATAGTGCTTGATCGCACCCAAAACTATACTTTATTTACGTTTGTTTTGAAAAAGTATGATTATAGGTATGTTCTTTGAAATGTGAATAGATTCTGTTGCTATACATTTCTAAAATTTGATGCTCTTGCTTGTGACACCATAAAAAGCACCATTTCTTTTCGCAATCAACTCTCGCTTCAAAACTTCATGGATATTCGTTACCAACAATTTTCGTAATTTGAACCGTAATTGCGTACCCTGAAAATTCGAACCATTCCTAAAAATGAAATTCCTGTTACATTAACTTGAAAAATATTGAAGTGTGTGCTTTCTTATGAGACCTTAGTTTACATTTACGAAAAACATTCTAATCTTTCACATGTAAACCGCTGTGAAAAGTATCTCGCAAATAAAGTGTTCCAGGTACGAGTTGAATACACGAAAGTAGTTCGGATGGTGTCAAGTAAGCCCGAGATGTACTTTCCCTAGGGAAAGTATAGGCTGATCTCTTCCATCCGCGTGCTGGGATCCGCCAGTACTTTCCCCGGGGGGTATGCAAGAATATTCTGTTTCCGTTTATTAAAATATTTATAGCAAAACAGCCTAATTAATGATTTTACATGTTAATTGATACGTGTCGGCCAATTCTGAAGCTATTAAAACAACAGTGCCTTGTACAAGAAGGTACACTGTGCAAAGTGGTTGAGGAAAAGTTACAGGCAGTTAGAGGCAGTTCAACAATTCAAATGTATTTAATCATTAACACATTACTTTTGATCATATTCTCCCTAAACGTGGGTATAATAAATACTAAACTATTGAATTATGCTTTACTAAATATATTGGAAGTCGGACATTTATAATGTCTATCCAGAGTGGTTTTCTATGTAGAAACAACCATTGGAAGATGTTGATTGTATCGGGTATGATAAACTACAAAAAAATCATTGTAAGATTCACTGCATTTTGTTATCAAAATAGTTTGATTGCTTTAAGTTTGCATTAGAATGTGCATAAGCTTTAGATATAAAATTGAATTATTGAAATGTCACAAATTTGCCATTAAATACACGCTGTGAATGTTAACGAATGAAAAACAATCCACCATGGGTAAATGAAGATGTAAAAGGGACGAAAACAGAACTAAATAGTGCAAAAAAGCATTTTAAGCGACGGAGAACACCAGACTTGCTTCAGAAATTAAAGGATAAAGAAAGAAGATATGGCAATGTTTGTGAAATAGCTTAATCTGAGTTGGTTGATATATCATGAGTCCCTATAGATAAGTGCAAAGACCAAAAACAGAAGTGGTTAACATATCACAGGCTTACACGATGTAGGAAATTTATTTCCATTACTAAACAAACATAACAATCCAGTATTTGACTGATAAGGAAAATATGAAATACTTAAGGACACAATCTTTGAAAGATTTGATGATGAATTCATGGTAGATATCGAGGATAATCTAAAGGAAATAAAGGCACACAACAAGGAAGAGAAAGAATAGTTACTAAACAGAACGATAACAAGAGAATAAGTGGACGCATCACTACAAAAACTTGAAAATGGAAAAGCAGCTGACCAAGACAATACTATTACATTTCTTATCCGAAGAAGTAATGGTTATTTGTTAGAAGCTATCACCATAGTAATTTTACATAAAAAACTTCTCAACTCCTAGAACATTGCAAATGTAAATTCCTACAGAAGCCAGACAAGGAGAAATACTATAAGGCAGGTTCATAAAGGCCAAATCAGTCTGACAAGTGTCCTAGGTTAATGCTTGGAAACTATACTTTGTACACATTCGCTAAACATGATGGTTTTAGAGAGAGCAGAGGTACCACACAAACCTCTAGTTCAGCATGAGCAATAACTATAACGCTGCTGCAGTTTTTATTGTCATGGAAAAGACATTCGACATTGTATGGAAAGATGTACTTCTAGTTAAACTACACATTCTGGGTATGGAAGGTCAAATATGGGTTTGGCTAAAGTTCCTGTTAGAGACAGAAGATGTTTTAGAGGTTACTGAGGTGACCCTATTGAGACATAATATATGTTATTGCAACAGGGATCAGTGTTATCCCACTGCTCTACAGAGTGACATATTCGTAAAAGTCACAAGCTTGAAAGTAAAAGTTGCTGATGACGGTACAATGAGGACAAGAGCCATGTTACACATGGTTAATCCCCCCGCCAGGAAGAAGTTACCTGAAGGTTGTACTTTCATACATTTTACTTGGTGAGAGGAAATCCTTAAAAAGCTGTGCTGAATACAGTTTCAAGTAAGTGGAAAAAGAATAAGGCAATGAAGAGAAGGTTTGCAAAATTATATTAATGTTCATTATCAGTATAGGTATGATATTTTTCTATTTGACTAAAAGTAGGCAAGGTAGAGTTATTGTTCTTGCACACTGCACTTCCTACCAATGTGCTATGTCAGTGTATTAAGTTTGAAGAAAATCCCTCCAGTACTTTTGGAGTTATGCTCCGGAATTTTTTTTCAAGTAAATCTGATAAAGGGGAATAACTCTAAAAGTAGGCAAGCTAGAGCTATTGTTCTTGCACACAGCACTTCCTACCAATGTGCTATGTCAGTGTATTAAGTTTGAAGTAAATCCCTCAAGTACTTTTGGAGGTATGCTCTGGACAAGTAAATCTGATAAAGGGGAATAACTCTAAAAGTAGGCAAGGTAGAGTTATTGTTCTTGCACACTGCACTTCCTACCAATGTGCTATGTCAGTGTATTAACATTGAAGTAAATCCTTCAAGTACTTCTGGATCTATGCTCTGGACAAAACTTTTAAAGTAAATCTGATAAAGGGGAATAACTCTAAACGTAGGCAAGGTAGAGTTATTGTTCTTGCACACTGCACTTCCTACTAATGTGCTATGTCAGTGTATTAAGTTTGAAGTAAATCCCTCAAGTACTTTTGGAGTTATGCTTCGGACAAGTAAATCTGATAAAGGGGAATAACTCTAAAAGTAGGCAAGGTAGAGTTATTGTTCTTGCACATTGCACTTCCTACCAATGTGCTATGTCAGTGTATTAAGTCTGAAGTAAATCCATCCAGTACTTTTGGAGTTGTGCTCTGGACAACACTTTTAAAGTAAATCTGATAAAGGAGAATAACTCTAAAAGTAGGCAAGGTAGAGTTATTGTTCTTGCACACTGCACTTCCTCCCAATGTGCTATGTCAGTGTATGAAGTTTGAAGAAAATTGCTCAAGTACTTTTGGAGTTATGCTCCGGACAAAATCGGGACGGACGGACGGACGGACGGATGAAGACCATTTCTAATATCCCCTTCGCCTTCGGCGGGGGGATAAAAACGTATTATGGCCCTACGGATTTAGAGACGAAATTACAGGAAGAAATAGATTATGTCACTTAAAGTAGACAACACGGCGCATATATGGCGCTGATTCATATTGAAGTACAAATCAATCAACTAAGTATTTAATTATGTCGGTACTATTATGTCACCATAAAAAAATCTTACTTGGTGTACAAACGTAGTTTACAGTCACGTAAGATGCTTGTACATTGCGAGTAGAACAAGACATATTGTTTCGATCAATAGTGATGTTGCATTCAGTCTTGTCCATACAGTCACGTTGAAGAGCCTGGGCTTCAAATTTGTCTTGATACACAATACAATCACTTTCACTATCACTTTCATTACAACATAGGTGTTCACAGCTTTCCCTGTAGCCATACGCCAGGGAATGTATTTCGACTGTTGCCCATTCACCACATTCGATACGGATGTTGGCATAGCTGCATGTTGTAAGCGTCAACAAAGTTTCTTTTGTGAGATTCCCTAAAGAGACAACAGTCTAAGTAGAAGCATGATAAAATAGAGTTTTCGTGTGTTCGACTTTTCGCCCTGAAAAAAACGACAAATAAAAAGCGAAAACACGACATAGTAGAACCCATTAACTAGAAAACTTGACAAAAAAATACGTCGTGATTTTGGCCTCTCGCCTCGCCAAGACTAAAACACGAAAAACAACAAAATGATGACCGCTAAGCAAACCTTTTCTATCGGTCGATCTGATTTGCTGACTCACCTCATAATTATTGTTTTTCGTTAAAAAATCATTTACCAGTGACAACAAATAGCTCTAATTTAAAAGAGGCGCGGTGAAAAAACTATAAGCAGATCATTCATCGTTACGCACTCTTAATTAAAAGTATTTTGTAAGTTAGGACGTCAGAAGTCTCTCAGGGAGAGGCTGTAAATAGGTTGTACATGAATAAGCATGCCTCTTCTGAATTATAGTTGAACAAAATTTACTTCCAAATATGTGCAACGTATATCTCTCACTGTTTACAACATGCCATAAAGCGAAAGCAGGACAAAAAGACCACCCAGGCCAATCTAAGGAAATACAAAAGCATTCACTTGTGACAGGACGGCTATTGTAAAGTTTTACAAGCAAGTTTCAAACTGTATTTCCCTGTTAAAATTCCAGATTTAAAAGAAAATTCGATTTTGTCTTAGTAATGGACCTTTAATCCTGATTTCAGATAATCGTAACATGTTACACCCTCTAAAATGCTGATTGGTTACTCCCCGCGACCTATTACCACATGATGGCAACGTTCAGAGTAACGCTTCGTTCAGTTTGTAAATGCTATTTTACCTGACAAAAGGATGTAATGGTTCTATAACGGTCCGGCTCGCTCAGGTTCGTTCCCGGTTCTAAATGGTTCCGGTCGCGGTTCAGTTGTTAGAATTACCGTTGGGAGTACTGTATTGCCCGGACAAATTAACCAGATCCTGACCTTTATGCATGAATATATTATTCAATGATTGCATTGTACGAATCAATTTTCGTGTGCAAATCGTGCATCAACGGTACTTTTCGTTACAAGCGGGTTTACAACACGTTTTGTACTGTTAATAAACGTCCAGAGAAGTATTGTCCGTAGTAGGTAAGTGGTTACAACTGGAATGAAAATGGATGGGAACACGTAAACTGATTTTGTTTTAAAACACGGAATACCGACAAACACGGAATGCACGAGCACAGCGAGGTTTGTTTTGTTTTTCAAAAGATAAATAAAAAAAAATGTGATGAAATAATTTTATATGCCTAAAACATTCAATGAATAAAAATATATCTTTCACATTGTCAGGACTCAAACACACAAAGTGCAGATTAGTTGTTCCCTACCAACTGAGCTATCCACCCAATCGATACTGTCGTAATTAACAGAAAATATTATAGCTTGCCACGTGTATATTTGTAAAATAATACCCGAAGATAAATATAAAAGTGTATTTGACCGTGAAATTATACTAATATAGGTCAGGAGGATCAGGTTAACTTGTACGAGTAATATCAACAGCAGATCAGAAATGTTTTATATAAAAATTGTCAGTTCAGTATTTGATCTTTTTTAAATGAAAGTAGGTTTTTAGATTTTAAAAGGCTAAAAAATAAGTGTGGTTAAGGTAACCCGACCGACCCATTTTTTTTTGCGCCGACCCTGGAACTTTTTATTGATTTTGGGTGGTTTCGATTTTTCCAAAAAATAGTGTTTTGTAACCTTGAACGAAAATAATTGAGTACGAAACTGAACCGCTTGGAAAGAGTCTATCGATCGTTAAAACAAACATGGCGGCGGCCATAGTGTTCGCGGTGACGGCTTGATCAGAAATAAAACTGGAAAGAAAACTTGTTAGAAAAATGCGTTCATGGCCCTTCAAAACGAATTTTCAAGGCAGTCATCAACTCGTCTACCGTCGGTGAAGTTTTTGCCGAAATTCACGAGGGGAATTTTGACGCGAAGACTGGTGGTTTCACTTGTATGGCCCATCGGGAAATGGGTGGCAAGAATCCATTCGAGGTATAAGCATTGCTGCAAACACGACAAACAACGAATTTTAATATTTCAATATTGCTGTCCCCGAGTACATAGTGTGAAATCCTCGTATAAACAGACTGTCAAGTCTTAATTCCAGTCAGACCTGTTAACATCGAATTTGATCTAGCAGGAAGTTGGTCATCTGTTCTTCTCAAGCCAGTGGGGAAATTGTAGAAAATGCACTTGCTGCAGCTCCCTGTGGACTTGATAAATCTATTTCCCAATGATAGCTACTCTGATGCACCTTAAGGTGCTTCGTGAATGTAATATGCCCATCCACCATATTAAAATCTCAACCCATTCAATCTTTTTGCTTGCCATTAAACAGGCTGGTCAAATATTGCCGATGGAGGTACATACCCCAATCGGGGTATTATACCTCGATCCAGGTATTTTGAGAATAAAGAAATGTGTGACGTGTTCTCCCGTTTATAGCAAAAAACAACATGAATATGCATGATCAGAGTAAAAGAACACTGCACTACAGCCCTAGCCCTATCCATATACAGCGGTGACAGACTCATCCAGCCTGTCCTTGGAAAGAGCTAGGTCGCTATTGCAGTATAAGGGTACGGTGGGCATGCGCTTTTGGATTATATTTGCACATGGTTGACATTTCATACATTATTTTGTTCTCAATATAGCTTGATTGGGGTATATAAATTCATCGGCAATATTCCCCAGTCTGTAAAAAAAGGGGAGCGGTGGTGTAGAGGCTAAGGTGCCTGCCGCTCATCTCGGAGGTTGCGGGTTCGAGCCCCACCATGGTCACGACCGTACTTCCTCTTTTGACACCAGTGATGGTTCTTCCAGGAAGCGGACTCGAGAGTGACTCGATAAGCTTCAAGCTTTCTTCACAATCGAGCTAAAATAAATTAGTATAATAATCCCCAGCCTGTAAAGGATTGCGTCTTAACAACTAGACCATCCTGGCGCAATATTATCATTATCATTGAACATCTTTGGGAAGATTTTATGCCATAAAATTAATGACCACTAAAAGAATGCCACTAAGAATCATTGCATATACTGATGAGATGTCTTCAATGTGCATATAGCACACATTTGTGACCATGTACGTCTGTAACAACTTGCGTCTGAAGAAAGAAAAAACCTACCTACCGACCCTATTTTTTTTACCAATGTTACCTGAACCACACTTTTGTTAGCCAAACGTTCATATCGGCATCTAAACATAAACATAATTTTTCAGAACTCCCAAAACAAGTTTAAACTGTGAACTAATAATAAAATAAGACAATGCATAAAAACAAAATGAACAGTATAAATGAATTTGAAGGCAGACTAAAGCAAAGTGAATACAGATACAACTTTGAAAAATGATATATGTAGATGGTTTTTAAATGAAAATTGGTTTACGATTCACTAACCTTTACTTTCGCAATCAGCTATAATTATATTAACCAGCATAAACAAGGCTAAAACTAGACACATCTTTTTATCCTTTTTGGCGTCGGTCAGTATAAAATAATACACAAAGTATTCAAAAACTATCACATGATGTTCTTTATAATTACCTCTGATGTTATCATACGAAACTGTTGAAATAAAATACGCCCACGTCATAATAAAACAATAGTATTACACAAGGAAATTTAAGAGTAAAGAATCCCACCAAAATGTATTTGATATACACACCGGTAAACCCGATAGAGTGGGAGTGACTCACGGTAAATTGAATATTTTTGTAAAAGGTTTAGTTTTGCAAGATTTTCGTGGTATGCTGTTACGTGTAAAGTAAATAACAATAAAAAGTTTTAGGCTAGGGTGATATATGAACTGAATAGTTTTTATAGATTTAAATTTAGTCTACTATTCACTGAGATATGGCTTGCTCAATTTACACTTTTGGGCTAGAAATGATTATGATCAATGTAATAACAAGATCATATCAGCCAAAATAACGACTTATTTACCCGACGTATTTACCCATATTTTTAATAAAACTGATAGAATGTTGTATTAACTACAATGTTGCAAAATATCAGCACCTAAAACACAGCTTTGGTGATGTTGTCGAACATCAGTCAGAGTCAGTCAAAGCGCTGACGGCACTGAAAACGTTCAGTCTGAAACATAGATGATCGTAAGGATTGGTACTTAGGAGAGGAATGTTGAACACATGTTTTGCAATATATCTGATAGTTTTAAGTGGAACATCTGACCACTTGATGTTACATCATATTGAGCAATGTTACGGACGGTGAGATTCCTCCTTGGTCAAGCATCTCACTTATTGAGAGTCTTAAGATATTGAGAGATTTTAGATCGAGCCCCGCTACTGACCATGCTTCTTTACGTAAGGAAGTTTGCAATTTTTTAAGAAGAAAATAGTTATAGCACTGGTCCTTACCAGGAATTATCGTAAAATTAACTGCCCGCCTGTAAATAAACGTACATGTAACTGAAATGTATTTCCTTTGACGTAGATCTTTTTTTCTAGACTAAGTAATGGATAAAGAACAAAGTTGGAATATCTAATACATAGTATACATAGTATACATTGTAGCACTTGAGCATGGATTACAACGTCATTTTTTCACAATTGTAAACATTAACACATTTCTTTAATATCGTCATGAAAATTAATGATCGATTGCATTCACACTCACATTCTCTGTATACCATTTTTACTCGAGTCTGAGTCATTATCATAATATGTCAGGTGATACAAAATCATTTCTAACATAAATAACAATGCCGCCCGAGGCGCGCTTACTTGATGCCCTATTCTCTGATCTATTTAAATAAAAATGCTCAAAATTCAGAATAATTATGTGTCTATGTTGCTGTTAATAACACTATGTCATGTGTTTTAAAAATACTTTTTACTTCTGTCGATTGTAATTGACTTAATGTTCTGATTTATTGCCTGTTGGGGGAAAACCCGTCGTCTCCTTGTGTTCGCTGACCTGGGATTTCCTGTGATGTTATGCTATTTAAAGCACCAGGGAAAACACAATTGTTTTTTGTTCGCGAGGCAGATCGGAATCCATTGAAAATGGTGTACCTTTCAGCATGGTAACACGGCTCATTATGAACTCAGTGTGACAGAAATCCCTGAAGTTTACAATGATATATTTTCTTTGGACTTGTTGTCTAGGTTTTCGTTGCCCTAATCTATGCGCACGAGCTAAACATATATATGCCCAGAGTCAATGTCCATTTGATTTCTGAAGAAGTCACGTATTAAAGTGAAATTTGCTTCTACGGAATATACTGTTTCAACTTGTGAACTTGTTTCACCTTTGTTCTCACTGAAGCCTCTTAAAACATTATTTTTGCGTGACCTAGCTTCCATGTCTATAGACATGTATGCCAATGCCTTCATAAAATTAATTTTCCTGTTCGTTGTCAAAATAACTTTTTCAAGTTTCTCATGTACAACGGTGATAGTCTTTCCAAATTTAACATACCGTGACTGCAGTTAATCTGTTCTGTTGTGATTGTTCTAAGTTCGTCAGTCACATGATTTAGCTTGCTATCAATTGAACTGTTCATAAAGCTTGGTCACTTCCGTATTCATTGTCTTTCCCACTCTTATAAAAATTCAAATCGGTTTTGCGTATTCACCGAAAATTCCATTCTAGTGCGAACAAATTCCGTTTATTTGCACAAATAACCTTCCTTCTTCCAATATATTCAAATATCAGCTGTTTTATCAAAGTTAATCACAAATAGTCCAATATTTACAATTTTTTATCTATATTTTCTCCGCAGACAAAAAACACATCTACTTGTCCGCCATATTTATGATCTTTGGTGCATGATTAGGGCCTTCCGGTGACATTACTCTTGTTCATGATTACAGTGATATAGTATAACTGCGCGACCTTTGAGTATTGAGTCATACAGTGTTTCATATCGATAGCAGTACATTAATTAGGCCAATTAATTACTTGTTAAATCATTATCCGGCCTTTTTAAGTTTAACAAGAACTATCTCTAAAGAAGATGGTCGGTGCAATTATGAGTATATGGAAACGATTGATAGCTAGATGTTAGAGTAAAAAATAATTTTATTAAGGCAGAAGGCGCCAAATGTCAAAGGTGAGAAAAATGTGCACCTTTACCGGGACGCTAACCTATGACCCTTCAGTTACAAAGATCATTATGTTGATAGATATGAATTAGGCCTATTTACGTACTGAAATTATAAATCTATTCAAGAAAGACTGAAAACGTATTATATCGACCTTTCTCATTCGGTATTATCCAATTAAAAGGTGACTTACAGCATTTCTGCAAACTGCGATTCCTACATTTGTACCAATATTTGTATCAAGCGAATTCGCTACTACCGAAATAAATTTACTTGGACATAGAAAATAGAGCGTTCTAGAACAATTTGACCAGGAAGTCTGTTTGTACGTTATTCCCGAAATGTACACTTTTAGTAGACAATACTATGCTAAAGTGTAATGTGATTTCAAACACCGCAATATATATTTCCATATACTAGATAACTTCAAAAATGTATGGGTTATGTCCAATTTCGAATAGTCGGTAATTTAAAAACTGATGTTATCTCCATCTTGTGACGGAAATGTAAGATGACTTTTATATGAAGTGCTGAATGATGATTACATCAAACTGTGCTTGCTTTGGATCGGTTTTACAAAGCATTCGAAGATGGACTGTACTTAGCTCTAACAACTTTTAATGTATGTATCTCGAAAACGAATAACTTGCAATGTCGCACTTCAGAATGTAGAACGGGATACAGTCTTGTCCACTTAATACTAACTTTTTCTAGTGTACTTTCGGGAATAATGAACAAACTTCAGACAGCCTGATTTGTTCTAGAAAGCTCTAATGATTTCGTATGTCATTAGTAGCAAATTCGCTTGATATGAAAACGCTGAATATGAAAAAAACGGTAAATACGGAATGTAAGTGTTGGGTATTAGACTCCAAATCACAATCGATAATCGGAACATTACAATCGATTGTAAATTGATAGTACAATTGGTCTGTAGCATTTAACTTTACAGCCAATACCCTCATTTGTATTGATTTTATGTATAAGAGTAGCAAGCATACAAACATTTTACAGCTAAAATAATGGTATTTTAACCATATTCTTACACGACCCGTAATGTTTCCTATATACAATCTGTAAAGTTTCATTAATTCAGCATAAAACAGGTCACGTTTCCACAAAAATGACGCACTGCGTCCAATTGTAGTCATCCTTTATAAGTAATAATAAAATGTATTAAAATTAAAGTATCAGGTATTGAAGAAATAGTTGGTTTTGAAATTGAATACTGTTCAATACACATAAAAAGCACATTTACTTATCATATCCCCGAAACGAAGTTTAGGGAGGTATATAGAAGTCACCCGGTGTTTGGTCGGGCGGGTGGGCGGTCCGTTGCATTTTCCTTGTCCGGAACATAAAAACTACTAGTTGTAATTTAATAAAACTTCATACAATGGTCAAGCACATTGAGAGGAAGTGCAGTTCACAAGAACCAAAACTCCTATAACAATAATCTTGACCTATTACAGTGTAATTGCCCTTTGTTACTTTTCCTTGTCCGGAACATAAATTGAAAACTGGTTGGAATTCAATACAATTTCATACAATGGTCAAGCACAATGAATGAAAGTGCAGTGTACAAGAACCATAATTCTATCTTGAGTAATTACAGAGTTATGACCCTTTGTTACTTTCCTTGTCTGGAGCATAACTTGAAAACTACTGGTTGAAATACAATACAATTTTATTAAATGGTCAGGTACATTGAGAGGAAGTACAATGCACAGGAACCATAACTCTATCTAGACTTGCACTCTAGTTTTGCACTCGTATTAAAAGAGGCATACCTTGCTACTGACGTATTATGTAATCAAAATGTTCAGATGTGCTGGATGTACGTTAAATAACAAATTAAAGCAACTTTCAAAAAATAATATATATCAGAAAGTGTGTCTTTGCCCACAGTACGCCGATATAACGACTCGAATACAGTAAAATAGACCTAAAACATATTGACATTACGCACATTGAATAAAATCTATGCAAATGATAAAATGAAACTCCTCCGTCCATGCAAACTACACATTCGTGATAATTATGGAGACGTTAACTATAAACCTTTAAGCATGTGAAGATTATTTACACATAAGTATATTTCTTCGTTGCAATGTCAAAATGTAAACCATGTTATCCTAAAAAAAGAGAAATAATATGACAATAATTCATAAAAATATGATACTTTTGCATAATAACAATCTCGCCCGGTCCATTTACTTTGAACTCCAAAGTCGAAAATGAGCAAACAATATAATCAAGGAACATTTTACAACAAGATACACATATCTATGAATGGGACATGTAACATAGTCGGCTAAAATACAACTTTGTGGATTGACTGTAGCTCTCGTTATTTTGAGAAAAGAGGGGACCAAATTGGTCACATGTAAAAGAGATGAGAAATAAATTCTTTGTGCTGCTTGTACAGATAAACAAAGAAAGGCTTATGCAAAGCAGATCTCAACTTGAGATATTGTTTTAAGTAAATGGACACTTTGTTCGAGATTTCTAATTATGTGTTCTTTCTGATATCAAAAATAGCAAAGTCTGGGCTATCAAACATAAGTTTTTGGGAATTCCAAGATTCACGAAAGGCAAAGATACAGATGTCTAAAATGTTTTAAGAGATTAAATATCAGCTGTAACAGATCAGGGCTTAGCAGACTAAGCAATGATTACCTAAACTGGAAAACAGTAAAATAGACAGTCACTTAAAACATGTTGACACTAAATAGAATCTATGCAAATGATAAAATGTAACTCCTCCATTCATGCAAACAACATTGCATACTTTGGAGACGTTATCTATAAAACTTTAAACCTTTGATGATTATTTACACATAAATCTATTTCTTCGAAGCAATGTAAAATAGCAGGTTTGTGCACACCACCTGTTCATTGAATGGTTAGTAAATAAGAATTGATGCTTCGCTTCACCTTACATAGGTGTAAAATCAACATTACATATTCTAGACCTACAATATGGCTCTTATCGAAAGACAATACTCTATTGGTCGTAAGTGTTCGTGGTTTGTACCAGTGTCATTTGGAGAAAGTTTGTACTTGACATTTTATCTTTCAGTCTATAGCATTGCATTTAATGATACATATGTTATAAGGCATCGTTTCGATTAAGATATTTAGCAGTTTAAAAACAAATACAACTTTTATCATAAACACGTTATCCTTTATTCAGTTCTACATGATACTAGTAAATAACAAGAGGTCCAAAAGGGCCAGTATCGCTCTACTTGTCTGTCTTACTGGGCTGTTCTGAGTAAGTTTTGTGAAAATCTTTTGCAATGTTACTAAGGAAAAGCTAACAGAGTTCACTGTGATCTTGACCCACTGACCCAAAATCAGTAGGGATCATCTACTCAGTAAGACCAATCATCCTATGACGTTTGAAGACTGTGAGTGATGTAGATGTCAAGATATTGAGTGGGAAAGACTTTTAAAGTTCGGTCACTGTGACCTTGTCCTTAGACCCACTGACCCCAAAAACGATAGGATCATCTACTCAGTAAGACCATCATCCTATGAAGTTTGAAGACTGTGGGTCAAATAGCTCTCAGCGGAAAATATTTACAGAGTTCGGGTAACTGTGACCTTGACCTTTGACCTGCTAACCAGAAAAAAATCGATAGGGGTCATCTACATGTTACAGGGAACCATCTGAGCAAGTTTGATTAAAGTTGAAAGAAAGCTGTGACCCGTAGAGCGTTATCAAGGAAAATCTAACGGAAGTCACTGTGACCTTCACCTTTGATCCACTGACCCAAAAACAATAGGGAACATTAACATGTTACAGAAAACTGTTGAAATTAAACTGTGACCCGTAGAGCGTTGTCAAGAGAAATCTAACGGAGGTCACTGTGACCTTGACCTTTGATACATTGACCCTGAAAATAACTGTGGTCATCTACATAATATAGAAAACCTTCTGAACAAGTTTGATGAGAGTTAAATGAAAATTGAGACCTGTAGAGTGTTATCAAGGAATTGCTATAGGATGTCACTGTGACCTTGACCTTTGGCTCACTGACCCCAAAAACAATAGGGAACATCTACAAGTTGCACGTATCCCTTCCAGCAAGTTTCATTAATGTCAAATGAATATTGCGACATGTAGTCTAAGAGCGTTATCAATGAAAGGTTTACGGACAGACGACGTACAGACGGACGACGGACAAACCATCATGGCATAATCTCCGCTGCACTGCAAAGATTTTTAAAATCTTTGAAGAAAAGAACGGGTTTTACTTTTCGAAAATAATTTAGATTATTTTTAGAAGATTAAATTAAGGTTAAAAAATTTAACTGATAGATATTTATAATTAATTTAACAGACTGTAATCATTAGAAATTAACCAAATATTAAGATGTTGAGTTTATATTTGTTTAAGGTTCTTTTAACATAATGTTCAATTTGGATTGATATGTATATTCTGATTCAATTATCTTAAAATACGAAAAGGCCCATAAGATCCGTCTTTTTACATTAAACACATATATAATATACACATATTCACATCGCTACACGAGTGTTAGTCTACACACAATTAGTTATTTGTTCAAGAAATGTCCGTGCCTTCGATATCTTCACAGCCCTTATTTTCTGATACCCCTGGAACCGTCGAAACTGAGCCGACTGGTATGAACTTTTTCATTGAAAATGGACATTTAATGCTGTTCAGGATATCGCATATTGATGTCACAAATACTTTGCCGTTGTTCTGACCTCCGTCGACAATACCTATAGCTACTGAATCATCGAAGCAGTCGTCTAACAAAACTAGTGCTACTGAATCTCCGGGTAATGCAAAGCAATTTCCGTCAATCCTTATCACTTGGATCCGGTTGTAAAGGCGGTATTCGAACGTTTGACATTGTCCAGACATCTCCGCTGTCCTTACAACGGATCCATGAAACCTAAAACTCCAGTGCTTATTCCGAGCTTGTAAAATTCTGCCCTCCGGCGTATCTTCGCGGTTTCACAAACCTTCCCTGTATTGTAGACCGTTGGATTACTATCGTCGAAGCCTGAACATAGTACAAAACATTCAGTATTATTGCAAAATATTATTTAGGATTAAACTTTTTATACGATGAAATGTCTTTAAATTTTGAACACTAGTCAGTTAACAGATGTACATTTTAAAAATAGTAAGTTTAATGTGTTTTGGATAGTGTCGATTAGACATCCCTACCAATTATCTTTTTGTTCATCTAAACTTTTTCGCAAGGTAGTATATGTATATATTTGTATTTAACTACTTTTTATGGCGCTTAACTATCATTTGACAGGCAGGAAAATTTAAAGACATAATACAAATTATAAGTTAAAAATCATAGCATTGTGGAGATGTAGGATGGGCTTTAAATAATTTATTTGCTGAATTCCGTATATTTTTGTATACGTATCGAGCACTTCGAAATATGAATTAGATTTTGCATGGGTCATGTTCCATATTATATTCATTTTGGTAAGGTTAGTAGTAAAGAACATGCTTCGGGAAGTCACGAATGTCATTATTAATAGGACATACATTAAAAAATTTAGACAAAAAGTTGTTTATTTTTTAAAAAGAAACACTATCCGTCGGACTGTTTTTTAAGACTGCAGACGGGTTTAGCGTTGTGAAATATGATACACTGTTTCTGGATCTTTTTGAAGCATCTACAGAACTAATTTTAGCCCTTCGCACATTCTTTCATTTTATTGCTCCAGTATTTTGGCTAATTAAGTCGCTCTGGAACCATAAACCGTGATGATTGAATTTATTCTTATAGAAATAGCTCGTAATGACAGAATGATATGGGCCTGTTACTGGCCTGTAGTTAAATCAACATGTCTGGATATCTCTAGTACAATACGCATACGTTACTTCAACT
The DNA here is from genome assembly GCA_022818135.1 of Saxidomus purpurata. Taxonomy (NCBI): domain Eukaryota; kingdom Metazoa; phylum Mollusca; class Bivalvia; order Venerida; family Veneridae; genus Saxidomus; species Saxidomus purpurata. The sequence goes on from JAFMSR010001819.1 coordinate 24,011, forward strand.
AAACAGTATAGTGGGTAGGAAAATGTCTTAATTTTTCAGGATCATGTAACAATATTAGATATTTATAAGCCTGTAATTTGTAATTTCAAAAGCAAATTACTAACATGTGTATTAAAAACTCGCCCTTAGATATACACACACTACCCATAATATTATGTTTCAGGAGGCAATGAATATTTTACAAAATAATGTTCTGGATTTAATTGGTAAAACGCAAAATAATACAAAACAAAAATGAATCGATTTTGTTCATTTAAACTAAATGATGAAAACTGTATATAGTCCTGATGACCTTCGAGGATCTTCTCTATCTAAATTTATTTTCTATACTTAATATGACTTTAGTATGTAAGATACTCTTTGTTGGTTGTAACAGGTCATGCCGGTCATCTTCATGGTGCTGGTTTTTCTACCTGAATCCCACAGTCCGCTTACTATTTATAAAACAACATGTGACAACATCTTTTACTACAGAAACTACATGTAATATCTATATTTTTATTTAGTTTTTAGGTAAGTGTACTGCATTGATGGTATTGTGAGAATTGTGAGGAGCCTCATGTTACATGTAGACCCTGTGTTATCATATATCATGATAAAAAACCAAAATGGAACATTCCTATATCAAAATATATTGAGATTGAAACATTAAATAAAGTATTATTTTTAACATTCAGTACCTCTCTTCATTCGTAAATATATAAACAAGGATCATTTATTTTCCAATGCATGAACTTCTTAGCATACTTGTATACTGAAAACTAGTATCATTGATGCGCGCGTAATGTTAGACCAAAGAGTATAGGTTTTATTCTTCTATAAAATGCAAGAAATATTGCAACTTGGTCTGTATAAAAATATATGCTGGATTTAATCTCATCAGAGTATACTTATTATCATGATATATTCTTAATGTACATAACAAGAAATAAAAAGCTTGATGACGAGCTATTGTCATTGTAAGCTGGTCATCCTCAAA
>JAFMSR010001820.1:0-24971 GCA_022818135.1 Saxidomus purpurata
GAAGCTTTGCAATATAATATGTACAAATTAATATAGACTCATATTCATTCCTATTTATGTCTTACTTAGCTTTTATGACTCAAGGAACTGTGTTGCATAATTTGGTTTCCTGTTAAATGCAGGTGCCAAATAAGTACAGGTTTAGGTCTGTATGTATAACTGGAACAAGCAAATTTATGCAAGGGAGCGTTAGAAATGCGCGGCAGTAAGTTTATTATCTCCCCACAAACAAATCGGGGGTGGGGGAGGGGGGGTATATAGGAGTCAGCTGGTCAATCAGTCGGTTGGTCTGTAAGTTTCTTGTATGTTGATCAGTCAGTCGGGCGGCTGATTTTGTGTCAGCCCCATAATGTCCTCAACCCCTTGAAGGGTATTCTTGAAATTTGGGTCAAATGTTCATCTTATCATGATGACGCAAACAACTTATATTACAAGCATGTTGGCGTAACGAGACATACCCTATAACTGATTTCGAACTAAATACCTCCTAAACATAAATAATGGATTCTTTGGAAGTATAACTTAACCTTAAAGTTTCAGCTTTGCATTCCCAGTCATTATCGATAAAATCAGCGGTTTAAAATATACTGCCGTACCGTTAACCATTCAATAATCTATGTAGAGTTGTTTTTGTACAATTAATGGGTGGGTGCGATTTATTACAGCCTCTATATTGATTAATTGTGGTGAAATGAGGCACTTTCGCCATAGGTTCTTCTTTGAAATTGTATTTATTTATCATTTTATGTTCATTGAATACATAATGTTTGTTTCGAGAATATAATCTGCTAGATGTAGGGAGTGCCCTTTAAAGTTAATACTTTCGATAGAGGTCATTGGTTTTAAGTGTCCCCTCAATTTCAGGGATTTCATCTTATCAAGGCAACGTAGGACAAAGTCAAGGTTTTCAAGGATTTTTGGTAAAAATGTTTATCTCATCAAGATGACATGCAAAACACATATTTAAACGCCATTGGTTCATACTTAGGGGGGGAGGGGGAGGGGGTTCATTTTTAGTGCTGCTCCATATATTCTAACCCCTTAAAGTGACATTATGCGCATCTTACTGCACATAGTGTATTGTAGGTGACAGTTTAATAAAAGTAATTTTCGGTTGTTGTGCATTTGAATGTGTTAAAGTAATGATAATACTGCATTAGTATTTGAAGTTGGTGTTTTAGAAATAAAAAAATCGGACTAATCAAATGATAGTTCCTTTCTTCGCAGTGATCTCCCATATGTTTTTGTTGTTGTTGGTTGAGATTTCGGCAGTGGAAGGGAGGCAACTCCTGAATGCAGTTGATTTTATGAAAAAGGACACTACCAGTCAAAATAGGAAAAAAGTGATATATTGTACTGATAGCAGGAAGAGTTTGGTGTATTGGATTACAACTTAAATGCTATTATTTCCTGTACGCTTTTTAACACACCTGTTTCAGCTGGATTCGTACGAGGGGAGCGGTGGTGTAGAGGTTAAGGTGTCGGCCGCTTATTCCGGAGGTTGCGAGTTCAAGCCCCACTGGGGTCACGACCGTACTTCCTCATATGACACTAGTACTGGTTCTTCCAGGAAGCGGACTCGAGAGTGACTCGATAAGCTACAAGCTTTCTTCACAATCGAGCTAAAATAAATTAGTATAAACTAAAGGATTTTAATGAAACGTGATATGAACGTTCATCTTACGAAGACCATGCACCTCAAGGTCAAGGTCACATTTAAGGGTCAAACGTCATAAGACTTTATTTCTCAAACCTCTTGAATGATTTTCTTTAAGATTAGGTCGAAATGTAGCCTCGATCAAGGTCAAGGTCTCATTTTGGGGGTCAAAACTTATTAGACGTTTTGGGGAGGCTGCGTTTTTGGTATGTGGCATTCCCTGTTTGATATTATTTTTGTTTTTACCTCCTTGACCCTTTGTAAGATTAAAATTTAACTTAAGTCAAATCTTCAGAGTATTAATGTTACACGTAACACATGTTCGAACTGTGCCAGCTAAAGATCAAGGTCACAATTAAGGGTCAAAGCCCTTGAGACTGTATTTAGTGATAGCTTGTTATAAGAATTTAAAGCCTGTTCCAACATATTTTGGTCATTTTAACAGTTAACCGAACCATTGTTTCTGGGAAGAACCAATACTAGACTCCTTCAGCCGACTTTCTCTCATTAAGAGACGTGGCTTGAAGCATAGCTCGAATCAATAACAATAAATCTATGCATGAGAGGTTACAATGATTTCAAGCCATCAACTCTAGCCACTTGACCACGGAAGCGGACTTCAATAATAGTTCTACATGTATTTTGTTTCTGTTATATGAACCCATAACTGCTTACAGTCTGTGCTAGCTACAAACAGTATTTGTATTGAAATGAATAGAGAATTAGGATCTGGCTTGATTCCCATTGATGAAAAAACTAGAGACATTGTGTAATACTTTAACAAAATGACAAGCTACTGTGCTACATGTATAGAAAACAAGAGAAAGTTTTATGTGCTACCTCTACTGTTGTTAAAGGTCATCGCTACCAAAGCTTTCAGTGCTTTGGTGTTTTCTGTTACTGAATGGTCAAAATAAGCTGTTATAAACGGAAAATTGTTTGGAGATTTTGAAGCGTGAGAGACCTCGTTGTTGATAAACAGTCTAGATGAGTATGTTATTTGAAGCTAAACTCCTTGTGATTTGAGTAGTTTCCTATTTTTTCTGATAGATTAGAGATGGTCTAAAGTTTGCTTCGTTCTAGTTAACTGCAAAAATCGAATTTCATTGTTTCAAAATGCATATTTCAAGCGACTGAAATTGGTGTAATTAACAAAATTTAAGTATTAATGGTTTAAAACTGCAATTTATTAGATTGCATGAAACTCCTTTAGATTTGAGTATTTTCTTATTTTCTATGATGTTAGGTTTAGTTTAAAGATTGCTTTGTTGTAATAAACTAAAAAATTCGAATTTTATTTTTCAAAAATGCAATTTTCGAGCGACTGAAATCGGTGTCATTGACGAGATGTAAAAAATTGCGGCTTATTAAGGTGACGATAATCATTTTAAAAAGCAAATAAGTTGAAAGAACGTGGAAACATAAAAATTTAGCTCGATTTTGTGTAGATATTCAAGTATCCATGGTTTAAAATTGCAATTTTTCAGATTACGGAAATGTGAAATTATGACTTAGTGCTTTTTGTATTCACTTATGCAGTCAACTCAAAAATTCAGTTGTTTGAAATGATTTTTTATGTTCAATGCATTTAATTGATGTTTTACAGAAAAACTGGAGATAATTCACAGATTTTAACGTCACATTAAATATTTGCTTTGTTTACTTTTTCGATCGTTTTAGACTACTGTTACTACACAAATAGCGATCAAACACAAACATGCGATACTACATACATTTGTACGTGTTTCTTTGTTTGTTTGTAATTAATGTTTTAAGAAGTCTAAAACAACACTCTTTTAATTAGAAAACGTTAGAACATGAAGTTGAAAATACGAAGGCAATTTTAAGTAGTTAAAACAACGGAAAATCCACTTTCTATTAATTCATTCGAAGTACATGTACCATCTAAGAAATGTCGGGGTTTGGTTTAACCATATTTTATTGCAACATACACATATGTTAATAAAATGACATATATACACAACGAAACAAAATACAAATGGGTCGGGCGACAAGTTCTTTCAACTTAGCAAACGGCCCTTGCAAGCAGGAAAATTATATACAAATAATTTGTCGGAAAAATATGGAATGAAACATGTTATTAAATATTCTATTTGGAAACATCATGGTTTATGTTAACAAAAAAATATATGTTCACTAGTAATAAATACCAAGAACATGTTTTGAACTAAATATTTTGTGTTATATTATCGAACAAATAATAGGCTAAAGGATAATTTACGACATTAATCATTTTGAAAATGTTAAAAGTGTTTATTAAATTTATGAACAGCTTTTAAAATAGTTGTGCTTTCATCATAATTTAACGTGTCATCCCCAAATACTAACATGTTGACATTTAACGGATGAAACGCTCTTGTTTCAATAAATAACTCTCTGTTCAAGTACAGATCTGCATTTTCTACGTAGTAATAGGCTAAAGGATAATTTACGACATTAATCATTTTGAAAATGTTAAAAGTGTTTATTAAATTTATGAACAGCTTTTAAAATAGTTGTGCTTTCATCATAATTTAACGTGTCATCCCCAAATACTAACATGTTGACATTTAACGGATGAAACGCTCTTGTTTCAATAAATAACTCTCTGTTCAAGTACAGATCTGCATTTTCTACGTAGTATCCGCAATTACAATAAGGATATCTCTCAAATGATTTTTAAACAGATCGTCAATTAAGTTTCTAGTAGTATTCCTTAAACGAGTGTGCAACACGCATAAAAACCTTTCCCCACAAAGAAAGTACTTACTAGCTACTACAGTTGCCTTGAATATGTTTTTCAATTTGGATTTAAAAAATAAGATGTTTAGTGACGTTGATTTCTGATGTCTTTATCGACCGAGTTCCATAATTAAATTGACAGAGGCAAAAACGAGACATCATATAGTAAATATAATAGTTAAATATTCAGAAAAGAACCCTTTTTAGCTCTAAATACTAATTTTTGAACTTTTCATCTATCAGAAAGTGATACCCAACCTATTTCTCTAATTAGTTCATCAATTGAAACTGATCGTGTTAAGCCTATAACTATACGCGCTGCTTCGTATTTCAGTACTTGTTTTTCGTACTCTGTATATCCTTCCAAAACAATTGACGCGTGGCATGTAAGATATGTAAATCTGGTTTGTTAATCGGCTTGTTATTCGGATTAGACGAAACGAACATAACTTAATATGGTTTACTGGAATTGAAATTAAGCCACTGCTTCAACCAAATGTTTTTTTTTCTTCGAGCTTATTGTTAAGTGATATTCTGTGTAATTAAGATCGTTTGACGATACTGCTGAGGAACTCTCGTCGGCAAATAGTCGAGTTATACTCAAGAGATTTTCAGCAATATCATTAACGTATATCAAAAATAAAAGCGAACCAAGCGCCTGTTAAATTTCTCCCAAAATGCTACATGTGCATTTGGTTGCCGATAAACTGTGCAAATTAAATAAATTAAACTGTTATGTTTAAGTTCAACCAAAACGTATTCTTGCAAGTAAGTTTCAAATTCTGTTTGGTGTTTTGAACTAACATAATCTGATATGTACACTACTATTCCACCCGAATGACAAGTAACATCTTCCTATAAACCGTAGAAAACAGTTCTAATTTAATACTTTCATTGCTGACAGAATGATCAAGGTGAGTTCCAGTAAAGCAAAGTACACCGACATCTAACTAGTTATCTTTTATATATTCAATCTTATTACGCAGACTTCTAATATTTTGACTACATATCGACTAACAGTTTGGATAAGAATCACTTAAAGGTCCAGGATTTTTTTAACATTTCCGCAGTACGAGGACTGTTCAAATATGAATGCAACTTAGCACATAAAAATGTATCCTTGATAGATTTCAATTAAAATTTTATTTTGTCCCCTGGTGTTTTTAACCTCCCAACATAATATATGCAAAGTTTCAGTCTTCTTATCCAACCTTGAAGGCGTTTTCGTAGTCTTTTCTAGGTAGAATATGAAGACAGTGGAATATTGCAGAACCGAGGTATTTGCGCTGGACAAATTTTCGACCAGAAAGGTATTTTTTGAGCCTTGGGAACAAAAAGAAGTCACACGGGTCAAGGTCAGGCGAATATAGAGGGTGAGGGAGCACAAAAACCTTTTCCTGCTTCAGAAAGTCATGTACAATAGACGCCTTGTGAGATGACGCGTTATCATGAAGCAATCTGACATTAGCCAAACCAGTTGCACGTCTTCGATTTTTGAAATATTTCTTCAGTTTTCGAAAAATTTAGACTTGTAGGACTTCGCATTTACGGATTTGCCTTTAGGTACAGCAACCTGAATGGCAGGACCCTGATTTGTGAAGAATATGGCATACATTACCTTCTTGACACTCATGGTCCGCTTTGCAATGCATGGTCTTTTGCCAGACTTTGTTGCCCATATTTTGTTCTGTTTTAGTATCCAATTTTGAAAACGTCTCAACGTTTGCCCCTGACAGTTTGAACAGCTATAGGCTCCCCCTTTCGCCTACAAAGTAGATCGGCTTTTGCCGAAACGCGTTGGGACCTGTTTGTGAACTCGGCTTAAAAATGGGTTAAAATCATTTCTGTTGCCTTATATATGTGTTGATGCTGTAAATCATTGTTATTGTAACTGTAAATCATCGTTTTTGGTACGTGGCATTCCCTGTTTGATATTATTTTTGTTTTTTATACCACCGGAGGCAAAATTTAATATAATACTTTTATTACTACGCCATCAGGCAGTCATGTACACCGCCACGTTTACATATCAGCGACTGTGTTTACAAACACAACTCAATTTGCTATTATAGAGCAACTAGAAATGTGTCCATCACTCTAATATCAGCCAGTTATACTTTTAAAAAGATAAACGGCGTATACATGTTTACATAAACATCGTTGCGAGGAAAGTTATTAATATGCAGTCTATCTTTAGATCGGCGATCACGTGCTCAAAGCTTTCGTATGCGTTCATTAAAGTGATATTATGCTCATTTTTTTCAAGTAAAAATCCAGCTGAAATAGGTTTGTGTACAAAAGGGTAGAGGAAATAATAGCTTTTAACCCAATACACCAAACTCTACCAGTATGAAATAATAACTTTTCAAATATTGATTTTCTTATTTTGACTGGGAGAGTCAATTTATTGTTAGGTTTTTAGTTATTATTTCCTCTACCCTTTTCACACACATATTTCAGCTGGAATTTTACTTTTAAAAATGTGCATAATGTCATTTTAAGTTTCAATGTATTATAGGCTCTAAGAATAAGCCTTGGCTTAATATTTAGCTTTTCAAAGGATTTATTAAAGTAAATTAAAGTGTAAGGCTAATAGACTACTTACACGGGTGGTTATCTCTCCTTACCAACACAAAATGTGATGAAATGAAACTGTGGGGTGCACACTGCCGTCGTTTTGCGGTTGTGAAAAATCAACAAAAATATGTGTTTGCATTCTGTAAAATTTCTTTAAGTTTTTTTAAATGAAACACTTTCAAAAGTCGGCTGAAACTTTTAGGATAAGATATAATACATGTACTTCCATAGATTCTATCAATTATATTTTGGATGTAATTTCGTTTGGCATCAGTTGTAAGGTATGTCCCTTTCAGAAAAAAATGCTGCATTTGGTTTCTTTTATGATTTCTGATCGGATATCGCTGTTGTTGGAGTTAAACATCCACTTAAAAGTACATATATTTGGTCAGTTTAATAGGCAGCTGGTTTCCCTAACATCGTCATGGAAAGTTCTAGTACTAGGCTCCGAATCTTCGCAAGCCACTGCCATCTTCCCTACTTAAAGAGACAAAGTCGGAGGTTACAGTGATTTCAAGTCAGCTTCTCTTATCAATAGGCCACGGAGGCGGATCTGGTCGGACATCATTATGAACATAATGACCAGTATTGTATATTTTATGATGTTAGCATAATTATGTCCCTTACGGAAACATAATGCACCAACACGTAAGTTGTAGGTTTTATGAAAATAATAAACGAGTAGGTCGTGTCACGAATTTCCGAAGGATTTGTCATCAACAAAGAATTTAAAAGCACTGTATTTTACTTCGTCTCAAGTCTCAAGCAACACTATGTTTTTGAAAACATATAAAACAACAGCAACATGATGAATGAACTGCAGGTCTGTGATTAAAATAAACGGATAAAAACCAAAATCATGTACTGTTAGCGAAGTATCACTCATTGTCTGTAAGAAAAATCCCATTGTGCCCAATTTTGCAGAGGACACCTTGTTGTCAGCACTTTCAGTGCTTTGATTAAACTTTGACGTGTGTTCCGTTATCATACGAGGATTGTTTGAATACGATAACTCGTACTAAAAAGCATGAAGTGCAGAGTATTCTAACATTTAGCCAATAGTAAGTACAAATATGCAAGTGGTAGTTTCCCCGCAAGATTATAGTACAAAAATATAATAAGACCTATACCCTAAGCAGACAGTCGATAAAACTGCTAACATAATCTGAACGAAAAAAGAGAAAAGGTAACAAAGGTACTGCATCTAAATCCCTGTAGGCCGTTATAAAACAAACCAATAGCTACCCGCCATGCAGTCAAACCATTACCTATTTGGAAAAACGAACCCACATTATACATGCCATGACAGGTAGCGAGTAATTTACACATTTTATAATGCACATAAACAGAGGAGGTACATAAAGGTACATAACACGAGGGAACACACATTTACACAAAACCGGATCTCAGAACAAACAATATACAAAAAATGTAAACGAAACAAACAATAGCATTTTCCATTACAAGGTATCTCCTAAATGTAAATAATGTACAGTTGACTGAAAAGTTGAAGAATTACGACAATATCATTCTTCAAATTGACTGATCCAAAATACATTTAGAATGAATTCACTAAAGGTTTGCAGCCAATTTGGTCCGACTTCAATAAAAACAGAAAAAAAAAATTATAACATCGTTAAAATCAAGTTACCGAATACTGAAACATATTGCGGTTTTCTTTTTTTTGGAAAAAAGCAAAATCGAGACATGTTGCCTGAAAGTTTTATCTTCATGACCTAAATATAACGTTTTATAGAAGTTCTGTATTTCAGAAAAGATTTCATTTTGTTAAGTTATAATAGTTCCATCTTTTCTTTTCATATTTGAGATGTTTTTACTGACATGATTTTGCTTTTTCAAATTGCACAAAAAGCTTGATGGGTTTTCGCCTTCATCTATCCATTTAACCTTTGACCTAATAATATGCCCTTTCAACTTGTTCTACCTTACATCTTTTAATTGATTGTTTTTCACAAGTTCTTCAGTGTTTTGTTAATTTAAATTCTCCTGATTTTTAAAAAAAATATTTGTGCCTCATTCTGATTAGTTGTTTGCTATTTAAATGTACCACAGGATATTGCCACTCCTCTCAGTTCCATTAATAATATTTCTACAAATAACTCCAATTTATTGTTTATCACAAACTGAATTTCATCTAGGGAACATCGTGTGTGTTTCTCAAAATATATACCGGCAGGCAATATTGTTGCTTTATCTAACTTTTTATGCAATGAAGCTATTCAATATCATGTAAATGTGAATTGTTATGCTTCCAAAGGCCTTTACCATGATGTACTTTCGTAAACACCAAGTAATTATAGAATGGTCTGATCTATAACTGGCTTCTGATTATTATGTCTGCTATTTAAACTTTGAATGGAAGCTGAATTTGTTATAGGTTTCGGATTATCTTCGTGTGTACTTGTGTAGAACTTTCGGCGCAATATACAGACAAACACTATCACACCAATTATAATCAAGCCTGCAACAATTCCACCACATAGCCAAATTATAAATGGCAATTTTTTTTTTTTTTTTTTTTTTTTTTTTTTTTTTTTTTTTTTTTTTTTTTTTTTTTTTTTTTTTTTTGAAATATCGTCCTCAGGGTGTTGAGATTTGTCTTCAGTTGTATTACTAGCATTCGGTCGTTTTGACAATGTTGTAGCATTTGTTCTTTTAGTTGGTTTTGTTACCTTGGTAGTTTTACTAGGGGCATCTTTAATTGTAGTCTGTATTTCGGATGATTTGGTAGATTTTATTCTTGGGGTAACTGTTTCTTTTTTAGCTTTACTTGTTGAGGATTCTGTTGACTTCTTATTGGTTGTCAGCGTAACAGTGCTTTCTGAAATCGTAGTAGAGGAAAGGTGTTTAAATTTAATCAAAGAAAGCCTTTGCATTAGAACCAGCGGTTCAATTATAAGCATACAAACTTGTTATTATGTTGCTTTGACTGTGATATGAAAACAAAAAGAAAGAACAAGACAATACACTTAAATAAGTCTTTTAACGTAAAAAGCGACCATTTCTTTTATTTCCCTTATCAAACTTTTTTGAAAAACTTCTAATAATTATAGCAATAATGTATACAAACCTAAGCCTTTCTGTGTTGTCCCTGGTTTCTTGTAGTCGTTAAATTCTGTGTTGCTGCACTAGCTGCTAGATGGAGTAATTGGTGTTCTGTCACGTCTGTTTGTGTCTGCATTTTTGTTTCAATAGAATTTGATTTCTGTGTAGCTGTACTACTGCTAGGACGAAGCCCTGGCTGTTGATGAAGACATTACTTGTCTTGACGTCTTGGTCTTTTTCGTTATTGATGACGGCCTAGATGAAACAGATTGTGTGTCGTGTTGTGTAAATTTTGGTGGTTTTAAATGTGGGAACTGTAGTAGTAACTGCTTTGCTTACGACTGTTGCCGACGATTTGGTTGTTTGTTTTATGGTAGTCAATTTGGTTTTATTGGTTTTTAATGGTTGTCGTTGTTTTTGTTGTAGGTGTTGTCATTGACTTAATAGTTGTTTATAGTGGATCTTGTTAGTGGTATTGTAGTGGTGATTGTTTTGGTGGCTGGAGTCGAGGTCGATGAAGTTTGTTTGGAACAGTTGTTAAGTCGGACATCATCAATAGCAATGTCACTGATGTAACTCAATGCTCTTGTAGCAACTATTGCAATCTGTAAAATACACAATCAAATCAAGACAAATATTATATATCATTACTTGACTCACTTTTATAAAACACCAAATTAAAAGTTGTATTAAAATTTTAAAATGTTAACCTGCATTATGGTCAAATGAAATTCCTAAAGTTCATAAGATGCTTTGAAAACAAGCAGTATATAACTGATACAAAGTTATTTATGTAACTTTCAAATAGAAATGAAAACAACCCTTACCAGTGTGCATCAGTCAGAAAAGTAATACATAGAATAGTAAGCAGTTTTTTTTGGTTTAGTGGCTTTAATATTTAGATTATGAATAGGTAAAATTGTGGTATGAGTAATACCACTTTATTGCAAACTGTAACAAACAATGTTTTTCAATTTTAGTAAAGGGAGATTATCATCGAAAATAAAAATGAATGCCCTTGTATTATTTAAAAGAAAATCCATTATTTTTGTAATTATCGAATGCTGGCAATGTTTTACATTATAATTAATTTGTGTCTCGTAATATCAACATAAAGCTATTTACAATACGATTCCCTGTTTGCTTATTCCTGATTATTCTTGAGAAACATACCTTAAATACTTTATCACTTTTTGTGTAAGTGCATTTGGGCAATAATAAAACATTTTCTGTCAAAAAATTTCATCAGTCATAATTCATAATTAACCAAACGGGTGTAAGCATCAATATCACTCAGACATCAAGACAACATCTCTAGTAATAATTTCCGATAAAAAGACTGAATAAGTCTTACAACACAGTAGTTTTCTTGTATGTACATGTATATTCTTGCTTTAAAAAAGCGACGATACCTTATAGTCTGAACTATTTAGTTTAGAGAATAAATTTTTTAGATAAGTTATTCTAATGTAATACTGCGTTTAATTTGACATTTTAGATGTAATCACCTGATACGGTTCATCTTGCTTATCAATGGTTATTTCACCTCGATGCCACTCATTACCCTGGTTTCCTTCTATGAAGAACAGAGGTTTGATATCAGTATCGTCAAGAAATTGTGACTGGTCCAAAACGAAAACTTCTAGCGATCCAACATCTTAAAAGTAAACACAGGATTATACAAGTTATAGTCCAAGTGTTTTAATCAAACGCATGTTCCGACAGTGCGATTAATATTTTATTTTATCACCCTGGTTTCCTTCTTTCAAGAACAGAGGTTTGATATCGATCGTCTTAAATATTTGACGGGTCAAAAACGAGCTTTTCTAGCAATCCAACATTAAATCACAGGAGTATAAAATAATACGTCATAATCCAAGTGCATGTTCCTCCCAAATTTTAGACTTAATTATATGACTGGATATGAATCAGATGAGACAGTATTAACTCTTACTAGTCGATTTAAAAACACTTATTCTATTTGAAAATGTTATAATAGTGTGTATGCTGGAATTTTCAAAGTTAAAAAACGTAATCCATTCATTTTTTAATTATATTCATTCGTACGTATGTTTAGTTATGGAAGTCCCAGGAGCACTTTGATTTTACTAATATATAGAATATTGAATTTACTGGTAGCATGATAGAACTGTGTTAAAATTTACGCTAAAACCCTGTTGACACTTGCCTGTCTTTTGTATTTATATTGCTTCTTAACGAAAATTTGTTTTTAATATTTCATCTTGAAAACAAATACTGCGCTATATTTATTATACATACTAACGATTGGAAAAGCAAGGTTAGGAAAGTTGTTCGAACAAGTAACAGTAATTTCACAAGTAAGACATCTTTCTTTGTTATATAAGAGCTACAAGTATTTATACGTCCAAAGAGCTCCTGGGACTTTTGTCTTTCATAATCGCAGTGCGTTAAACATTTACTTACGACCGGCTTCATCTGGACCCAGTATATGATACCAGAAGTCGAAGCACATAGGACTGAGACTAGCAGTGTACTCTGGGGAAAGAAGACTGGCTTGATGACCGGTCATAGTCGGACTCGATGTCTCGAAAAACAGATAATGTCCTGAAACGGTAATATAGAAAATATTAGCTATCAAAATAAGGCAGCATAATATATGTTCTGTTGACAAAATAACTAGTCAAGAGCTTGGGTATTGCAAATTGGAAGCTGGAACAGGGTCTTATTTCAAACGCTTTAAACAAGTTACATGTATTTTAGGTGCCCAGCAGTATTTACCTTAAACGAGAAATATCCTTACCATGCGAGCACCCGTGATCTGTGTACAACATGATCTATTGTTGATTGGTTAAGGACTTATTTAAACTTTAGAAATAAAATGGGAGCATTTGATTAGAACAGAAAATAGGGCAAACTGTAACTCTGCATAAAATCATTATTGATGTTAGTATATTATCCACCTAGATTAATATTACCCGAGCAGTTAGACGTCAGAAATCAGAACGCGAATTGTTAGTACTATTCCTCACGAACAAAATCACGCACCCGACATTTTGACGTAGGATACAAGGAAAGGAAATTTCAAATGTAGCTAACCTGCGCGGTCCAGTGATATCAATTTTTTTATCTATGTTTTAACCATTATAAGGGGATATTTCAACTCTGTTATATCCAGAGACAAGTTCATGACTTAAAGTGTTTCTCTATTTGTTTCCTTATTTGTTGTCACTAGTGCAGCATGTCAAGGAAACGGACATTAACAGAAGACTTGATTTTGCAAAATGGATAATTGACAATAGTGACATTATTGAAAAGAAATAGCTTTCGACGAATTCTATTTTTATTTTAAGGAACCACTAAATAAGCATAATTGTTGAGTATTGGGTGGTAAGGAACCAAACTTTTATCTTGAAACTCCACTTTATAATTTCTTTTAATGGGGATTTTTCAAAGACAATGTCTATAACCCTAAACTGGAAACACTTGATCAACTTAAATCAGCTATTTGCAGAGAAAGGGAATAATTATACAAGAAATATGCATGAAACGTGATAAAATATTTTTAAAAGGGACTCAAAGTCATAATAACACAAAAATGGACGTCATATTGAGCACCTGTTGTAAAAATTGCTGACTTAGTTATTTGATTGGTTATTTCAATCCATATCAATGCTGTACAAATTAAACTTTCGATATGCAGTTAAAATGCTGTTTTATCTTTAACGATAACACAACACTAGAAAAAGTTACATGAGATTAAATAGTATCACACATTCTGGATCACCCTGTACGTATGTGGCGTGTCAAACAATGACATTTTAATTATACGTTATTATAATTGAATATGCTTTCATATGTCTTGTGTTTAGTCTTAAATCTGTTTCGCATAATTTTATTCTTCATCATCATTTTTTTTTATATTTTCTCATTACTACAAATATGTGAAGTATGATTAGTGTACATCTTCAAAGGCACAAAGCCCTGAAATGCCTAAACAGAATAAAAATATGTTTTGCGACCCGGACGGGTTTCGGCTCAATTGATTGAAAGGGTAATGGAAAGGTGTTCCATCATCATAATGCCATATAATAGGTCAACCAAGAGTTCATTGGGTTGCTGATTATTTCAGGTGTATTAATTACATGTATAAAACAATATCTATTGGAGAGATTTATCAGTGATACCTGCTTAAACATTTTGCCGTTTAATAAAGGCGAGCACTAACAGAAAGTCAACTGTACTTATAGATACTAAAAATATAATGTAACATTCATTTGAAGGACATTAACCTTATTTTAAGTGTACGTAGTAAAGATTAGTAAAATTTCATAATGACTTTTAAGTAATATGTAACACAGGAAGCCCATATACTCATCTAATTTAAAACATTTTGCAAAGAATTTTAGGTTTTCTTATCAATATATGTTTGAAATGTAATCTTTTTGTAGTTTTAAGTTTTTATACCAGATGTTGGTTATTAGTGCTACAACTTTTACATATTAATGCAATTTATCTATTTTTAGGTTTGAAGGAGCGAAAGGCTTCTGAATTAATTTATGATAATGTCAATTTGACTGTCTGATATGTAAACTTTGTGACTTTTTGACTGATAAAGATATGATTGTTGCCAAGGAGCTTAAAATACGTTGTTGTTACTTTTATACATATAAATTTTTGGAATTGTTAATTTAAAACGTTGTTGTTTTTATATACATAAATAGATTTGATTGGATACATTGTTAATTACTTTCATAAAGTATCAGTTTCATTGGTTAATTGAAAAACTGTTTGGAATTAATTTATTTGGAATTCAAAAAGTTTGAAGGAGATAAGCATAGTATTTCCTACTGAAAATGGTGGATCCTACTTGAACACGAGATTGATGTTGTTATTAATGGTACATATTCGGATATTCGTAAATCGATTTTTGTTAAATTAAGGTACTGTGTGGTTTTCCAAAGTAAAGTCAACATTAAAGAATAAAACGGAACTGTGTGTCTTTATTTCTCGACATAACAAGTAAGTGTCTGTGATACAGCCAGTAGCTAAACTACACGCCAAAAATTATATCATAACACAGCTACTTAAGCCAGGTCAAGAAACGCTATCAGCACAGTTATTACTCCAAATGAATACTTGTGACGGTTTTCATTTTAATACCCGGAGAAGTGTAAAAAATGATTGCTAATTTCTGAAGCATTCCGCGCCACAAACAGTTTTGCACAAGACAACCAATGGAACAACCGCTTGATGACTCCTATAATACCCTTTTCAAGCTTTGAATAGCGCGGGAAAGAAATTATCCGATAAAGTTATGCATAAAGTGTTTATATATTTTAAACTTTTGGGTTATCAAATAAATATAATGAATAAAATTTGAATAACAAATAAATAAGGCATTTTTACAACAACAAACTCAAATAAGGCATGATTTAACATGCCATCAACAGTAGAGAAATTCAATATAGGAAATTGAATATATGAGAGACGAAAATGGAATGTTCAGTCAGTAAATAAAATTGGTATTGTAATGACAGAAAATATTTGTTGCTACCAGTTCCTGTTTCCCCGTATGTGTGATCATGTTTCGGTCCAGTATTCCCTGTAGGTGTTGGTCCCACGTTTCTAACCCAGTCTTGTTCTTCGCGATCGTCTTGTGTCCATCCACAGAAATCTTCTTCAAAGTCGCATTCTAATAGCTCATGAGGTGCTGTGTAGTAGAACACATTACTTGTTTATACTGTCTAAATAAAACTTGCAAAGAATTCTTGCAAAAACAAGTATCTTATCCAAGCAAACGAATCAAGATTTACTGGAAACAAAAATGTGTGTTCGGTGAAAACTAAATACATTTAGTCATAGGCACTGGTTCAGTTTTATATTAATCTTGAACAAGCATTTTTATATCCCAAACATGTTTATCGGCACAGCCGTATTAAGCTCACTTTTTACCGGCAGTTGATAATCTTTCAACTGCAAATGAAATGACAAATGAAATGCATTACATTTCTTGGATTGAAAATTTACTATGTAAGGCACCTATTAATTGGATAATACAGCACGAAAAAGGCCAATAAATGCTCTTGCGTTTTCAGTCTTTCATAAATGGTTTTAAAATTTCAGTACGTAAATAGTTCATATCTATCAACATAATATGTTGGTACCTCCAAACTAATGTTAATTGCAAGTGTAGAGTAATTATACCTTCTCGACCAGTGAATAACGGTCAATATTTCGAGTAACATATTTGATAAAAAAGCAAGAATAAAGCTTGTTTTCCTGATGCACATGTCACGGTACGACTAGTCACAATAAGGCATTCGCTCTGTAAACGGAGGGTCCCGGTTAACGTGTAAATAGTAGAAGAACATGTTTTGGATATAAAATATGCTAATATAAGAATAACAAAGTGCTTGTACATGTAGTTATAGTGCGACATATACGTAAGGTAAATAACTGTAATTGTTATCTTTTACTCAAGCAGTTAAGAGAGAAAACTAACGCCACAAAACACTTTTTTTTTCTTTGATTGTTTATAAGTCCCGGCCGACCTGGGACTTTTCCCTGTGTGTACTTGCCAAGACTCCTGACAGGCGCAGCTTGAGGAGAAACATAATTATGCATATACAAGGGAATCCGGGTACAAGACTCTAGCTGTTTTACGAATAGATTCTTTGGTTCTGTTACATGCCCGGTATATAGCACCGATACACGTGAGACTACCTCTGGGTTTCTAACCAGTCCAGATGGGTGGGAAACACTGAAAAGCGTGTCTGCAATTTACAGTGCCCCGGCCAAGATTCGAACCGGGGATCTCCGGATTGGTAGTCACAACACAACATTTACCAACAACCAGACACTCGCATAGACAATTTTAATTATACAATAAAAAAGATAAAACGTTTGAAGAAAATGGGATAAAATTTCAGTTTAGGTCAGCTAGGGACTAAAATTGTGTATTTTTAAATTTACATTAATTCTCGTTCACCAGCCTATTCATACTTATTCCACTTAGGTACATGTATTTGCATCATTTAACAATATGTTAGATTAAATAGATTTCACGCAATCGTTATGTATTGCCCTTTCCTGAATAAAAAGCAAACAAGGCAAAATACAATGTCCATAATTGTTTAAAAATATGTGATATATCCCAAAACAATCTTGAAAATACACTTAATAAAACTTCACTTAAAAACTTACCGGCACATCTCGGTAAAGGAGCACTCCAGTCTTTACCATCGCAATAGGCTTGAGTTTCTCCAAGGAGCACATAGTTTTCCAAGCATGTAAATTTCACCAGAGCTCCGTTTACTATCTCCATATCCAGGTTATCTACCTGGCTAGGATCTAATGGTACACACCCAGTCTCTATAAAGATCAAACATATGTTATCTAGATTTTGAAAATCGCAAGGTTCTTAAAATGGGTCGTTACCCTGTGAGGAGTAGCGCAAATTACTATAGTGTAGCTTGCTCTTATATACTCTTTTTCAAAGTAGCACAGATTATAGTGTAGCTTGCTCTTATATCACTCTATTTCAAAGTAGATTATATCAGGTCTTTATCTTAATACCGGTTTCCCAAAGGACCACCCCCTAAGAGTTTAGCTTATACTTTAGGTTTCAAGGTAGGCACATTATAGTGTAGCTTGCTCTTAACCCTATTCCAAAGCACCCTGGTTCTTTATAGTGCCAGGCTTTCCCCATACATACTCGGTTTTAAAGTCACGAATGACTGTTAGTACTTTTAGTCGGTCTGCCCTGGATGAGCCCAAATGATAGTGTAGCTTGCTCTTATATTATATTCTGTTTCAAAATAAAAAAATAGTGTTTGACAATGACTTAAGTGAAAAGATACCAAAGTTTTACAGTGAATGAAGTAACATAATTCACAAAAGAGAAATTAAATAAAAACATTTCCGTTTGTAAAATTATATAATTAAAGTATGCTCCGTTCTCCTTTGGACCCCCACCTTGACCTTGACTGAGACAATTTAGTTTAGGGGCGCTATGGCACGCGATTTGCACAATTATACCACGAACCCAAGTTCTCAGTGTGCTTGTGCAGATGGCAAAGTCATATCCTCGGTTCTCAACTGAAAACCTGGGTCCTTAGTTAAGAGTATAAGTTTTATTTTGACAACTTAGGATCTCGTGAATAAATTTGAAAAAGACGGAGACGACTTTATACGCCGTGAATAGGTTTCAGCACGAATTACGAGAACCTAGGTTCTCAATTTAAAACCTATTTTCTCAGTGTTGGACATCACACGTATTTTTTTCGAAATAATTCTAGGAACTCAGTGGCCTTTCGTACATTTATCACATGCTTTAATTTATTTATACATACAAATGACATAATAAAGGAAATTCGATCTGTACAGAAAACAGAGTTGAAATGTCAGAACATTCTGTGTAAACTGTATTCACTATAAAACAAAGATGATTGCCTTTATGCAATTCACATTGATTCCTGATAAAGTGACCGACGGTTTAAAGGAATCATACATTTGTACAATTTAACAAACAATTTGTAGGATAAGTTATTTAAATTAAGAAGACAGAAGTATGTTGAAAATAATATGTTATTACAGCTTTATATTGCCATGGTAGATAGTCCGATACTAATTTTACTGCTCATTATTGTAGCTAATGTGATATTGCTAATATTTGCATGTATGTGTTTTAGTGATCATGATATGTTATGTTTTAACTGCTTTGTATTGGAAATGCAATGTTTATAGAAAGGCCTCGACGAAGATAAGTACGGAAACGTATATTGACCCCCTTTATATATATTAATGAAGTTAATAAAAAACATTATTTTTCTATTTTGTGCCTATATATAAACTTTACATTATTTACCGATCTATCTAAGAACAAAGATACAAAGTTCTGACTAACAGTAATTAATTTGTGTTTAAATTGATAAATAAGTTTTAATCAGCAATTAATACCCTTTTTACCAATTTTATTGTAGTAGTTCTACATAGTAAAAAGTTATGATTTATTTGTCCTGAAATGTATGTAAAATAAAAAGTAGAGAAAGTTAAAAGTGACGAAGATAATATAACTTTGTTTTTTCAGTCACTTTTATTTTGGCAGGAAATATTCAACTCATTAGTTTAGTTCAACATGCCAAATATTTTTCATATACTTATTCCCTAAATTTATATTTGCTGACGAAAAATATCACCAACTGCAATAAATGATCTTTATAACATCCATCTACAAAACAATAACAACCAGCACAAATATCTCGTAGTTTCCCTTATGTTATACTTCAATAAATTATTTAGTCAGAAGTATTTCATGACTTATATATAATATACACATATCTTGATAACTTGAGCAAATGTAGGACATATGTAAAGGGGGTCAATATACGTTTCCGTAGATAAGTCCTCGGATTTATTGAGTTACCTTCTTTAGATAAAGAATATTAGAATATTATTAGTTGTAGTATTATCATTATTATTATTATTATTATTATTATTATTATTATTATTATTATTATTATTATTATACCCTATCAGCTACAAACATATATGCGCCACTAATACGTCATACATCTATATTCAATTAAAACATATTCGGCCACGTAATGTATTAAAATAAAACCTATGATCTAAATTGAAAGAAGTATGTTTGTGCCAATTGAATAATAATTCTGAGAACCTAGGTTATAAAAAATCTTTTTTGCTAACCTAGGTTCTTGGAATACTTGTGCAAACCGCGTTCCATACACAGCCTCGTATAGTCCTTTTGAATCGTTGTGACCAGACCCGGTCTGCGTTGATATCATACATTTTCACATTTGATGAATGTAAGGAACATATAAAATGGAACATCTTTTTAAAAATGACACCTTGAATAAATAAAACAATGGCATGTAACAGTCGACGGTAAAACAGCAATAAAGTATGCATGTACATTCAAAACCAAGAAGAAATACTCACTGATACAAAGTGGTGTTTCATCACTCCACGTCCCATCGTCCAGACAAGTGGCAAATTTTGGGCCATACCGAGTAAATTTCTTTTGACACCTGAAGACGGCCCTGGATCCTTTACGTCGATACTTAACCCTTCCACTAAAGTCAGTTATTCTTGGACACGTCGTTGATCTTCCAACTAAATTTTACAAAATTTAAAGTATGTATAGTTGGTGTATCATTTTACATGACTATTAAATTTGAATTAATTAATTCATTGTTTAAAATGTCTATTATTTGCTTTTTTTACGAAGACACCCAGCATATAGCTGTACCCAACATTTATACTAAAGTCACTAATCCTCGGGCTAGTGGCTTATCATTTCACTATGAATATAAGAATATTTGAATAGTCATTACATGTTATGACAACTTGACTGGAGATAAAACCTTGTGTCATTAAGAAGTTTTTCTTGGTAAAATGAGCCACTCTTTCAAGTAGCGAAATTTTATATATATTGGCAATGTATTTTTATATATCAAATGATTTGTCCTTTCTATACTGTATAAGAGGCTTTAAACCCCGTTTTGTATTTTGTTTCCAAGACAACAGTTTGGTAAGAAAGTGAAAATATATCAGTCAGTCACGTCATTAACTCAATATCATCAATGTCTGATGTTGATAAGATTCAAAAGTTGTAATAGCAGAATTACTTTAATAATCTACCAAGCCGGGGTGAACAACAAGCCAAAAGAGGTAAACGAAATTGATTATAACATTAGAGCTTTGAATTTTGTATTCAGCTGGAATAATATGAGAGACATTGTTTCACGTCATCATAACAAAATCTAACAAGAGCCATGTAAGACTAGACCATCCCCCCACCGAGTGCTCTTTCTATGACCAAAACATTTGATGTGAAAAGAATGGATATGATGTAGGTTATAATTTAATAAATTATTAGTAATTATAACATGTTGAGAGTTATTCACCTGCACTTTTTCTGTGTTAATGTCGCTCTTCTACTCTAAAAATCGGTAATTGTATGCTTTGTGCAAACGTTTAATGCAAAAACAATAAAGGGAGATAACTAAAAACCAGGGTAAGTTTGTGTTATGGTATGTAAACACTACACTGCGTCTTAATGTCTTCTGTAAGTGTATGCAGCTTGAATAAATTCGATTCAGTACTTATAAAGCGAGATATTTAAAAAAATAGGACAAGCTAGAGTTAAGGTCCTTGTACACTGCACTTTCTCTCAATGTCTTCTGTATGGTGTGACGATTAAATCAATCTCCTTGAATACTTTAATAGCTATGCTTACTGGCAAAAATGTTACAGTAGGAGGGACGCACGGACCCTATCACCATATCCCCTCCGCCAAGGAGAAGGGATAAATTTCAAATGTTTACTATATATCTCTTTAGTAACAAAATAAGCCAGACTGAGAAATCGATTATTTCCGTCAATAAGCCAACGATTTATTCGTTTTTTCTGGCAATGTTCGTGATTCCGTCAATGGTTTAGGCATCTTAAGCTAGGTCAACAATATTCTGGGATTCCAGAGTGTGATCATGCTGGATTATCTTTGGTGAGTTAAAGCTATCAAAATAAGTCGGTACTACACACTGGTATCAAAGCGATACCTTCAGGATAGCATTAAAAGCGGAGAGGAATGTGTCTCACAAGTCAGAAATGGCTTGCCGTTTAGTAGGGCGGTGCTATACTAAACAAACCTTTTACTTTACTTATCTACCACATCACCTGATATAGCGTCCCAAATTCAAATCCAATCAGCATTAGAGGCATTAGGACATTGATAATGGTACCACTGATGCATTTGAAGTCATTTTTGCGGACAACGAAGAAAACTTCTTTCGAGATGGCATATTTTAGTTCGAGCATCGCTGGAACAATGCACTGAGGGTTATTATGTTGACAAATAAAATGAATAAGATTTTGAATACGTTTTGTTTTTTAACGTTAGGAAAGAGAGCTTTTGATGTATACTCGTTTATTGGCTTAGATTCGTAAGTTAACAGCCTTATTTACACAGCCTTATCGCTTTTCTTCTGGCCTAGTAAGACAAAATGTATCATCATATTTGTTTGTTAAAGAAAAGTGCAGTAATTAAAGCAGTTAAACAAGGTGTTCTTGTAAATCATTCGGATGATTTACTTATCTACTTAACCTCAGGAAACAGGTCCTTAAAAATGTAAAGGAAAATAAAGTTAAATATTTGAGCTGTAAATTTATACGGACTGTAGTGTGATAACCCTCATAAAAACTGTATGATGATATTAAATATGTAGCAAAAAAAAGGTGATGAAAAGCAATGGAACATACATCACATTAACAAATCTCGAAACTCGCAATAAAATCAAAACAATTTTACTAAACGTAAGAACAAGAACAAGTCAGAACATTTATGTTATTAGTTATTGCTTCTTCCACTACACGTGTTTTGTTTTACAATATAGAGGATATTTTGAAATGAAAGCATAAAATGCAGTTGAATTTTCTAAAACATATTTTATTGTTTTGTTATCAACTTCATAATTCTGTAGCTCATGTAAGTCGATATAAACAGATAATTGGAAAAGAATTAGAATCAGTTTTAGAATCTGAAACACGAACCGATCAAATTCGAATTTGTAATTCTGTTATTGTTTCGCATACTTCAAAACAAAAAAACATATTAAATCTTACGAACAAAATATATTGAAACAAACACAATCCGTCAAATTGTTTCTTTCAATTTTTTTGTATCTGGAATGTGAAATGTAGATAAATTGATTTTCCCGTTGATTTTTTAAATACCAATCTTTTATTTGTTAAATATGTTAATTTCAAGGGCCATCAACATGAGAGGAACTAAATCCCTTATTTCCTGCTAGCTTATAATACCTCATATTCGCTATTTCTCTACACTTGCCCTATCTTGGCAATATTGCTAATGCTGGCAATACTTCATGCATCTTAGCGCTCGCTGTCTTGTTTTATAGCTTATGAATTTGGCCATACTTCGCAGGTTGTAAGACAGGGTATTTCATTGCATTGGTCCTATTTTTAAAGGGTGTCCTTTTCATTTTTATAGAAATAAATTTAGCGATAAATATTGCAGTTAATTGTCTGCCCTATTGCAGCTATCACAAGTGCACACAAACTATAGGACCAAACGAATAACATGCATTTTATATTGCACGTGTATAATATTTATATCTATCTTTCGGTCTGAAAAGAAATGTAAGAGACCATGAACGTGAGCTGCATTTTCATATTATAATCAACACCAATTGCGAAACTTACCTCTTAGGAGTGCATCAACTGCAAAGTAGTTCAACGTCAGAAGGCACAAAACGTACAAAATATCCATCAGTGAATTTTAACAAAAATTCAAAACCAGTAAATATAAATATCTGATTATCGGAATGCAGTCAAATAAACAGTGTTGCAATCACAAATTCATGAAAGCATTTTTGTCACTGGTAGTCACTTTGTCTCTCCTGGAATTTAGTATTAACTTAAGAGTTAATAACCTAACTTTCTCAAAGCCGCCGAGTTTGTGTATTATATATTTGTGTCCCCTTTTGGACTGAAAATTACCACTCCGAATGAAACGTTCCCCTCATAGAATTACACGGAAATCAACTTTCACGGAAAATCTGTAAAAACATCAGACTCTTAACCGCTTATAAAAGTCAATTTTCTTTATTAAAGTCAATTTTATACACTCTTCTCCTTAAACTGAAAAATCACGAGTCTCGGGCTACTTCCCCTACTTCTTAAACATCAAGTTATAACATCAAGTAAGTGTCGTAAACATAATAAGTTTTAAGGCGCAAAATTAATTTAGCAGATTTAGACATTTTACTGTGGAGGCTGTTGTCAAAAATGTAAAGCTGAAAACTAAACGGTAAGCTCACACTTAAGGGTTAAATAGTTGAGCTGTTGAACACACATACTTTAGGGAAAGTAAGCATTATCAGTGATAAATCTATCATTTCGTAACGAAAACTGGTATTTTTTTCTGTAAGAGGGCAAAGTTTAAATTAGATATGGGTATTAATGTAGTAAGGTGTTTTAGAATGCTAAATTTTGCTCAGGTCGTTTACAAGATCATACGAGTGCGAAGCAAAACGTAATGATCTATTATAATGATCCAATCCCAACGAGAACTAGACCGGCATCTGGATCACAATTATATGGTAACGATCCTTTTATTGTCAGCCTTTTGGGGGCTTGCCTTAACTAATAAACTCACATTTGACTGACATGGTAGCTAAAACGCTTCGAACGATAACTGTAAAATCTGGAAACTTGATCTTGAGGTGGTCATGACCATGTAGAGAAACCTTGATTATTTTTGACGTAACAGTTGGCAATGGTCACGTTCAAAGTGACATGATCTAAATAACGTTTGGTTTTTATATTAAAATGCATTTCGATAAGCCTTGTATTTAAAATCATTTTAATGTGCAGGATTGTCATGACCAAAAGAGGAACCCTAATGTTTTTGAGGTCAGATGAAATAAACGTCACTAGGTAACAGTGACAGGAACTAGCAAACCTGGTTTCCGAGAAACAATTAACTCAGATATTTGCTTGGGCGTGGCATCTTGAAACTTAATGTAGGTTGTCATCCCCATGTCATATGACCCTCTATAACTTTGAGGTAAGTAGTTTAAACTTGTGACGTCATTCCCCAAATAGGATTGAATATCGTTTGTTTTTATACTATAAACCAGATCAGATGGGCCTTGTATCTTGAAATTTGATTTGGTGGTTGGTCATGACCATCAATGACCACCTTTTTTTATGGCATTTGGTTCAGATAGTAAAGTTCTTCCATACTGGATCGGGGTATAAGGCAAAATGAATTTTTCATTTTAGGTCCAAATTGTTTTTATTACAAGGTCAACACATTTAATTTCGTCAAAGTTTTTTTTTAAAAGGGCAAATGTTTTGTTAATGTCTCATATATTTATATTTTTTTCAAGGCCAACAGTTT
>JAFMSR010001821.1:0-25004 GCA_022818135.1 Saxidomus purpurata
AACAAAATTTCCATTTTAGACTCTAGATTTCAGCATATGAAAGCTTTATTTCGTTTTACCTTCCTACAGGAGAAAGTGTTACACACATACAACTGCAAACCATCTTCCATAAGTGTTAAACAATAATGTGATATTAGAAAGGCAGCAAATTCCTTTAAACAAAAGAAAAAATCCAACTACATTGTTCTCTTCAACAAAATGCACAGAAAATCTTTGTGACTAAAACAAATATAATCTTAAAGAAGTGACCTGTCTGAAATAAAACTCAAATACACGAGTTACCTGATATTACACGTGTTTTTCATCTTCCATAGTAAAAGGTATGTGTATTACTTCGTTTGTTGCTTATTCTTTACAGACACAAAGGCTCATTAACATAATGCATCACATTATCAACTTGTAGAACTCATCACATAATCATATAGTATGTAACAAATAACCCAAGGTAGCAATGTATTAATTGAAAATTTCAGCTAATTGTTCGTTATAGCAAAACTCATTCAGAGACTTAAAAATCTGCAATAGCGGCATTATGATCTGTTCTTTTGTACAGTAAAGTACATATTCATTTAATTATGTTAAACAGAGTAAATTATATGAAAATGCAAACAGGGCAAAGGAAATGTAAGACATAAGTCCAGCAGTCTTCGATTCCAGTAAAAGCTAAAATAGTAAACACGTTTTGAGTAGTGCCTTTTCACACACAGACTTGTGTACAAGGTTGTTGATTTCTTGTGCAGATGCATTCATCACAGCACAAAAAAGACGAACCAGGTTATTTAAAAGTCCTGGTGCTGCGGCAGGTTGTGACATCATCTTTATGGTAAAACCAAATGTTTTTTGTCAACCTTATAACAAAAATCTAATGGGTTAGGCAGAGACAGTTTTGTTTTTGTCAAATTTATCAAAATTACTAAGTGATAAGTACAACGAAGTAAATTCAACATAAAACTGTCATCAATTGGAGGAAGCTTTCTTGGTTTAACCCGTTTCTCTTCAAGAACAATACTTCTACGCAAAGAATTAAGGGAATCACAGTTTCTTGACCAATAAAGGCACCCACCAAAAGCAGTGGCAGCAGACCTAGACACCAAAAGCAGTGGCAGCAGACCTAGACACAGAAGACAAACAGGGATCACAGCCAAAGCCGGATAGTTCACCAAGCTCCTCTGCATTTTTCAAAAGTACCTGGACTGCTTTCTTTTTACCTATTAGTATGCCATACATGGATGAAACATGTATCATACCTTGTAAGATAATAAACAGACAACAAGATCTCTAGCTGGGCAGACAGGCAACAAATTTGCAACTTTCTTAATGGATTGGTATAAACGTGTACCTTTAAGGTCAGTATGTATAGATGTTCGACCAGTTTTGAGAAAGAGTGTGTCAATACCAAGACTATTGTAGTAATGAACCAACAAAACCAAACAATCTCTGTCTGGACTAACAGCAACGGCTTCCTTTATTCCACAGAGAATGTTATTATGCCAATTGCATAATTATTCTACCATCAGTAATAACAGCATTACAGCGAATATAAAGGGTTTTTCAACAATACCACCAAAGACGAAAACGATTTCTTCCCTCTCAAGTAGACCCTGGCAATTTTTCTTTTTTCTTTTACTACTGACCAAGACTCTCTCCAAGTCTGGTATCAGCATGTTAATTTACATATATTACACCAGTGGCAGTGGAAGAACTATTACCACATTTCTGGCGTGTATCGAGTTTTAAACTATTTGTAAAATACTGGCCAAAGGTAACATGTACTTGTGTACTTTTTACACTGTTTTTAGAGCGTAATACCAGAATCCAGCAGTCATCTGTACGTAAGTTTTTGATCATAAGAAGGTCGCAACATTTAGTAAATAGCTGCCATAGCATCATATACAACACAGTCAGGGTCGGAATACTGTAGAGAGTAAAAATCATGATTTACAATTTTCTCCAATTTCTCGCCTAAGTCAGTTTTTTTGGTTGACATCATAATTATGTCCAGTACATATATCTGAAAACATACTTAGTGGAACTGGTGCTTCTTCAAAGGAAAGTAGACGTTCGAAAGGAACCTCTTTGAAGGCATTAATAGCCAATAATTTCAAATACATTTCTTCATCATTTAAACTGACCACCTTAGAATTTACATCAACAGCACGGTTTGAACTTTTGATTGTTTTCAGATTTGCCATAAGTAGCAGGTCAAAAACTCTTTTGAAGGTATATTGTTTTCAAACGGAATCAGTAGCTCATTTAAAAGTCATACAACATCTTTCTGTGATAATCATGGTATGACAAAGGACTGCTTTCAACATTATGCGAAATTTCAATTCCAGTTGCAAAGTTAAGCAGAATTGTCTAAAAAGGGGTCTAAAACTTCTCATCATCTCAAGCACTTTATGTACAGCCTCATTGTATGTTTTTTTACAAAAAGGCGTATTAGTGCGATGTTTGTTATACAAACATTGAGGTCAGTATCAAAACCAGAAGAGTATGAAGAAGAATCTTTTTTATCAGAGGTCGAGACAGAAACCAGCCTACCAAAGCACTGTCAGTATGTGTGATACCAATTATTTAGGTGACTTTGTAGCTTCGTTTTCAGTTACTTCTAATACATAGTCAAACCAAACACCATTGAATGAACCCTGCGTCAGTTTAGTTACGATCGAACATTTTTCAAATACATCTACTAATTCATTGGGGAGTTGATTAATTTGAAGGACAAGGTATTGCATGAATCTTGAGTACAATGTTCGATTTGCAGCAAACAAGAAACATCCCACAATCCATGCCTTGATGGCGCAGGGAACAGTGTGAGAGGAAGAGAGAACTACTGTATGTAGTCGTCCCAAAATCTAAACAAATTAGAGGTAGATTTTCAAGCAGATCTGAGTTCAGCAATGAATGCGAGAAACCAACTTTCAACTTCTTCTACCATTTCTTGCACAACTTCCGGCTGAACCTCAGAGGTGAGATTCATAGCTTTTATTTGTTTGCTTTCAATGTCCAATATAATATTTGAATATAAGTAATATTCACGTGATACCAGTGAACAATTTTCAGTGTCATAAGTTAAAAATATGATGCTTGGTAAGTATATGCATTTTACACATAAACATTACTTAGATATTTGGTTCAAACAGATATTATATGTAGTTAATTATAACATCTAAATAAATACAAAGTCTTGTAAAATACTAACTTACCATTTAGGTCCAGGTAGTTTCTAAATTGACAATAAAATAAAATTAATGTTTATGTTTAGAATGAAAGTGCATACATTGAGTCACAGTGTCTTCTAGAGATAAAGCTTACTGAAAGTTGTACATGTAATGAATGGACCCAAACGATCCTAACTACATACTTCAAACGTAATGTTTACAAAGATTGTAAATGAAATAAAACTTTGCTGAAACCTAAAAAACAGCAGAAGCTATTCCCTTAAAGTACAAGCAAAAGTACGTACTATGTCAAATTATTATCTTAACATTTTATTGGTAATTTCCACGTAAACCAGTTTATAATGTCAATCATAACTACATCATTAAGAACACTAGAGCTATACATGAGTTTACTTTTCGCCTCATGCAGGGCAGTAGACAATATGTAAAGCTTAAACAGTAATACGGAGAATGTTAAAATGTATGTTAAACTACTATTGTCTGTATATTCATGGCAATTTCCTGACCGAATAATGCATTTCAACCTACGCATAAAAGTCATCTTGTAATATAAGGAAATATATGAAAATGTCGTCACACCAGCAGCAATCTTTAAGTAGCGTAGCTTGTGTTGCAATGTTTACTTACTAGCTTCCCATAATTGTCTTGCCTGAATAGCCAGCGGGCTGACAATATTTGTTTACCCAGTAGATTCAGTCTTCCACATCTCTAAAACGATCTAGTTTTCTCTCTGAACTAGTCGATAGTCTTAGCTTTGAATATAAAGGACTATTTGAAATGGATATAACCCTTTAAATTGGACATACTACATCGTGGTCAAATGAAATACTAAAAATACAATGACTGCTTTGAAAACATTCACGGAAAAAAACTATACCAACTCATATCTCTTATTAGTAGTTATAAATAAACCTTTAAAAAAGGCGCATATTAAGCAAATTTTGACTGTTCACAAGTTTGACTGTATATACCAAAAAATCCTGCCTAGACTGTAACTGAAGGGAATGAATAGCATCGCTTCAAATTAGCCATAATTACTAGTTTATCATGTTTCCCGAACAACTCATTTAGTTAAACGAAGATCCTGATTTCGATTGACAGTATACGTGTTTTTACATAAATCATCTAACTGACATACACTGTTAGTACGATTTAATCAAGGACATCTGTCAAAATAATAGGAAAGATAGCATAATAAGTGTTTGAACATTCTTGTCATATTTTTTATTTCCGTGTTCATTTTCATCTGGAGATTCGTCTTTTTGATACTTGCGGAGTTATTTACTAAATGTTTCACGGCATACTGAAGCATAGTTTTCACGGCATACTGAACCACAGGTTTCATGGTATACTGAAGCATAGGTTTCATGGCATACTGAAGCACAAGTTTCATAGCATACTGAAGCATATGTTTCATGGCATACTGAAGCATTGCAGTTGCACAAATATGGATTACCATTTTTATTTAGCAGTCAGAGACAGAGATAAACTGTTATGAAGAGTATATCCCACTATAATTTGCCAGGCTTCACGATGTTCTGGTCATCATTAGAAGTGCTATTATAATATCTTATTTCACATCTGTTTAAAACTGTCATGTAGGAATTTCAGACTATCAATAAAACTACAATTTTGTCGTGTGCAACCTTTTGTATCAAGAGTACATTTTAGGTAATTTTTCTATTAATTGATATTATGTTGACTCACGCAGGCGAGAGATTTTTAAATGTTCTTTTCTTGCTACAATTAGTCACTTGTTCGATCATTAAGAGTAAATACTGAACTATGGTAATATTCACTTCATTCAATAACTAACTGAATTCATAATGACATATCAAGTTGTAAAAATACAGTTGATTTTGACGTTCAGTCAGTTGATATTGTATCTGTTCAGTTCGTAAATGAACATTATCCCAAATTCGCCGGTGTTTAGAAATAAAATAATTCAAAATAAGGTAGAGATAGCCATATTTATCATATTGATATAGTCAAAGGAAGGACAGGTAATGAAAAACTACATGTTAACAAACATCATCGGTAGACATTTGACAGACAAAAAAAAATAAGATCAACAAGTTTGTTTGGTGAGTACGTCCGCTTTTGTCACTGTTACATATTGGTATTACACGGCTCGTCTTGGAACAAGGAAGTACACTTTAAGTTTTTATTGAGTCGAATGTCTCCGTCGACAATGATACAATTTGCGACTAGCAAAATAATCATTATAATATTACTCTGTATCTCTTTTAAAAATAATCTTGAATTCTAATATGCCTACGGTATATTTCTATAGTCAATTCGAATGCATTAATATGATTAAAGCACTCGGAAAAATAGGCGGAGTTTCGGACATGGAAGTAGCTCCTTCCGACTTTTCTAATTTACTCCCGCGCAAAAATAAAATATAGAAATGGAAATAATATCAGTATACATACATCAGTCGCATGAAAAAGATTTGTTTAAGAACCTAAATATTATTTTTGATTGCGTCAAGTAAGCCTTAGAATACCCTCACCTTGTTTTCCTTAAAAAAGGCCAAGAAATTCAGGATTAACAGTCATACCATGTTTTGATTCCGGAAGACAAAACTATGAATGAAAACGTTTACGTCATCAAACTGACGTCATTACTCCACGTTAAAACGTTGTACAGTTCAAATTAACGGTACGCATTTAAATCGATTGGCTGCTTTGTTAGGTTCTGAATCTGACGTCTTCTGCATAATGTCACTCAGGTATTTCTTTTTTTATATTTTATGTATTAGATGATTTAACTAAAAGAAGTTTGTATAATATAGTTATGGTTGGTATCTTGAATGGTTGCCCGAATAGGGGAGTGAATTCCAACAGCTACTATTTATGCTGTTTTTCACATTACCGCCGAACTGAAAAAAGGTCCGTAGTAGTTACGATAGTTTTCAAAAAATCGGCTTCTAAGAATCGAAATAATCTATGTCTTGGAGTGCTTTATCGAAATTGAAGCATTACCCGTCGGTAATGTGCCTGCGTAATAATTCACTCGGGCTTCG
Organism: Saxidomus purpurata; assembly: GCA_022818135.1. Taxonomy (NCBI): domain Eukaryota; kingdom Metazoa; phylum Mollusca; class Bivalvia; order Venerida; family Veneridae; genus Saxidomus; species Saxidomus purpurata. The sequence continues at coordinate 6,211 of JAFMSR010001821.1, forward strand.
CCCTCGTGAATTATTCCGCCAGGCACATCACCTCCGGGGAATGCTTCAATTTCGATAAAGCACTCCAAGCCATAGATTATTTCTTAAATAAACATGCTTTGCTCTAGATCGATAAATAGAAATCTGAGAATTCAATACTAAATCAAAAGACTTTTTCACAGTGATAAAGACACTGCGACCTATCCCTGATATATTGAAGTGTTTGCAGCTCAGACACAAATCAGATAAAGTTTGTTATTTTCAAACTCCCTGCAGTAAAAATAGCTGTGATTTCTTTTTAAACACTTTCAAACTATATTTTGAATATCTCTTAAATCTATTTCTTTAACATGCGATGTATAGTGTTTTCCTCCGATTCTTTGTCGTCTTAAGTGGTACATTTGTATCAATGGGTCACAGCTTTTAATCTGTTTTGTATAATTTGTTTGCATATCTCTCTTTTCTACACCATGAAATTGGTCTGCAGTTATTCCAGAGATCTATTTGGGGGAAAAACGATATCAGTACATAGCAAGGTTGATTTCATAAACAATCCTTTAAAATTTTGAATTATTTTTTTTCTATTCTTAGTGTTATTATGAATAGTAGACTCAGATATGGTTATTAATAAAATCATTGGTTATTAATAAAATCATTGGTCTTCCAAGAATATTATTTGACAAGATGTTAGGCGCTATTATTATACACGATAACAGATACAATTCAAGTTTCTAGTTAACAGTAACATGAAATTGAAGGAAATATTTGATCAGACCGAGAAATATCAATGTTTATACTTATCAAATAAACAACACAATAATAGTCAAAATGTAAATGTAAAAATGGAGCTTAATCAAGTTAAACTTTTCGTTCAGCGAGAAACATATTTGTGTCCTAATTGAAAAATCTTATTTGACGTAGATAATATATAATCAATAAAAGGTCAAGAATTGTTCAACATCTGTCAGGAAAAAGAGTGAATACGTAATCAAATAGAGCACTAATCAAGAACATGTAAACATTGTAAGCAGTAAAAAGTACGGATTATATTCCCAAATGTGCCTTCGACTATAACACATATAAAGGAAAGTTTGGTACCGGTTTAATAAACATTTGAATACTTTTTTATATCCCAGAAAGGCAGTTCTGCTAAATACACATATACAACTACATGTACTTTGCATTAGCTACAATACGTACTACTGGTCGTTTATCAATATACAATTCAATAAAAGATTGACACTCAAGGTTGTCACAAGTGTGTTAGACATAAAAATGACATTTTCCTCGCAATGTTCATTGTATTTATTGAAGCATAAAGTGATTGAAGCATTAAAGTATAAGCCTGGAAGTCAGAAATATTAGATTTGCAAATTAGAAAGAAGGAAGCCCAAAGTAACGAAGTTGGAAGTTAAATGTAATGAAATATTGAAATCTGAAGTTTGCAGTATTGAAGTTTGAAGCTGGTAGTCTTACGTTTTGAAGTGCTGGCGTATTCAAATCAGAATCCTCCAAGCTTTCTATACCTACATGTTACATGTATCAACGTTCAATCCAGTATAAATGACCGAGTGCGCTGGACATTTATATCTAGCAGATCGTAATCACTTGATCTGAAACACGTAATGGAAGGATGGTCATATTGTAAAGTCACCGACTTCTAATCAACGCCACTGTTAACATATCATGGGGATAAACAGTCTTGACAAGTACATAACCTGAAAATCGGTTGCCACTCCAGAACAGGAACTATTCTTGAGAAAACAAGGTTATTGTTTGTTTTAATGAGAAAAAGGAAGACTAGAAAGGAATACCGCATACCGGTACATCATTGTTCCGCCAAAAGGGATAGTCAGTGAAAAGAATACAATGCGTATATGTAAACAAGTTTTGACCTATAGCAGGCGAATGAGCGATTAATATAAAGCTTTTCGGTGACTCCGAAATAAAGCGTAGTTCGTTCATAATATTATACATTGGAGAACAATTTTATCTCAGCTCTTTCCTTATTTGATAAATGGCACAATCAGTTTTCTCTTTGTGTAAATCCTCATAAACTAGTTTTGTATGCCAGACTTAACACTCTACGTAAGAACACTCGAATTCAGTGAATTTGCTTTTTAGGTCATCTTGAAATGGTTGACTGTACAGAAATCAATCGGACACTGTAGAATAGTTATTATGTTGACAAATGGGTAACACACGAGCTTATAGAATGCTTAATTGAATGTAAACCGCTATTACAATTTCGGAAAATGATTGTGTTTGTTTGATTGACATTTATTTAACTTTTGAAATATAAAACAATTACATTAAGTGAAAAGACGTTTAATGAAAATTGCTTTGTTATCAAGAATTGACCAAATCGATCAGAAACTCACTGGCTATACTAATTGTAAATGAAAGGTCAGTTTGGAAAAACAGTATCAGGTGTTTAAGATCTCATTAAATTGCTGTAAGAGGAAATACGTAACATTCATAATGATTACATTGAAAAGATTGCATTTTTCCTGTGTAATACCTTAACATGGCAAATATATTCCCTTAAAGTACATGCAAAAGTTACTTAGTACGTAGGTCAAAATATTATTTTGAATATTCCAGAACATTAAATGATGATCTGTCATGTTATAGATTATTTCAGTATATTTCAGAATTTTATTTAGTAAAAACATTTGTATATTTTACTTTTGACTGATATACCGGTAAGTATATTTATTTACTGTATGGAATGTAGATGCGTAGTGATATAATCACGAAGGCCGAAGGATCTTAACGATAAACAGTGATAAACTAACCGGCATGTCACGCAACAGCAAAATACCTTTCCATTTTCGCACCTTTACTTGGAAATAAATAAAGACAACTTAAGAACATGCTAGCTGTTCCCAAAACAATTACTATCCATTCCTATAATTGCATTACTGTAAGATTTTATGAACGTTTAATAAATCGTTAACATATATTGCAGTAAGAAAACTAAGCCCGACAATATACTCGTATTAAATTGTGTTATTAATATGTTAAAATACGCGAGGGTAACTTTTATATCAGAGTGATCTACCGTATTGTATATCTTTCAAAAGTATTCTTGTCTAAAATAACAATGCCTGGAGCTTAAATACTTTGTTTATAGGTGTTCCTTGTGGATATATGCCATGATTGTTCACATGATGTCCCCAGGGTCAAAATTGACCTCGTCCTGGTGGCGACTTGTTTAACATATATTTATATAGTAATAGAGAAAACTTAGAATCTCTAAATCCACAAAGCCTAGAGTTTAGATATTTGGTGTGTAACATTGTCTAAATTACCTCTACCAAGACTGTCCAAATCATGCCCTTCGACTCTGACCTTTTAACCTTCTTTTTTGTGTTTGAAACTCCATAGATGAAATCTGGAAGATGTGAACAGTTTTGCAAATTAATTACAATATTTACTTTGAAAGATCTTTTTCTGACCTTTTGATCTGCGTTTTGCCCTTTTAAGCAATGGACCTCAGGTTAGTGATATAGCGCCATGATCTAACTCTTGTTTAGTAGGTTCAAATGTCCATATAGTGTGTCCAGAAATAAGCTTTCCCTCTGGGCTAGTCAGTTCTCTGAATGTAAAGGAGAATCCTTTTAAATTCGGGAGCGAAGGGAAACTAAAGTTTATGCTTTTGAGGTAATTTGTTCGTGTTGGGAATGCAAGAATTCGAGAAAAACATGTAAAAACTAGTGCATATGAGTAAACGACTGTCGACGGTTAGTGCATTAACAATCGAGTGAGTGGCTGGCTAAGGTACATTTATAATGCAAGAATAAGCAAATGAGCGCAAACGATCAAGAGAGGAGCAGGCGAAAGTTAATTTATGTATAAGCAAATCCAGTGAGCACATAGAGCATTTTTATGAATGAACAAGCATGAAGGCGACTGGCGAGGGTTTGCGAATTAAATGAATAAGCGGCTGGCAACAGTTATTGCATAATAAACAAGAACGCGGCTGGAAAAAGAAAGTAGATGAAACTGCGTTTGTTGAAGGTTAGTGAAGGACATTGAGAGTTAGCAGTAATACAGGTGACCGCATGACCTAGCTAGTAAACAACAGGCGAAATTGAGTACATTAAAACACTTGCAAATGAAAATGCATGAACATGCCAGCGACCGTACACGATGAATCGTCGGAGGTGTTGGCACAGAAAAGACTGAGATTATTAGTTAAGGTAAGATTTTATACTTTCACAATTATATAGTTCAATTTAAGTACTGTACCAACTTATTCTTAAAAGCTGCTATTACATGTTGTTTCTCGGATGTAAACGTTGGCACTCTATACTTGGAACCTAACTCTTATTAAAAAGCTTGCAAATGCAGGTGTATGAACATGCCAGTGACCGACCTCTGATGTTTAGTACACGATGAATTATCGGAGTGGTCGGCTCAGAAAAGACCGAGTATTGGTTTAGGGAAAAAATTATACTTTCACAATGTAGTTCAATTCAAGTACCAACTTATTCTTATAAGTTACTATCACATGCGGTTTCTCCGATGTAGAAGTTTGTACTCTATACTTGAAACCTAACTCTCATAGATATTTTATTTCACAAAAGTCAATACTCTTAATAGATCAATGATAGCAGAAGTCATTTATTTGCCGAAAGATCCTGTAAGCAAATGAAACTCGTTTTCTTATCAATTTCATATCTATATGTATTGGACTCATTATGATAACGGAAGCCATTAGTATGTCCAAAACCGTAATAAGCATCGCTCCAAATAAGCTATACTTACAAGTTTTCATGTTTCCCAAACAACTCATTAACTTAGGATCCTAATTAGGGTTGACAATGTTCGTATTTTCGCATAGATCATCAAAATACACTAAATAGAATAATAAGAATTTTAAAGTCCCTTTAGTTTTTTTTTCATTTCGTGGTTCACTTCGATCCCTAGCTCCGCTATGTTCGGAGTGTTTAGAGAGAGAGAGAGAGAGAGAGAGAGAGAGAGAGAGAGAGAGAGAGAGTTAAAAGAAGACAAAAATATATTAAAGATTATAGCACGCTATAGTCTGAAAAGACGTGTGATCTTTTGATCACGGAGAAACCATTATCTATCTCATCAGATATCTGAATCATGACACAAGAGTATCTTACTAGCAGTAGGGCAGCAAATTGATCATGTACAAAATTAATTCTTTGTGATGGGTTTGTTTTGGTAAAAAATCTTTGTTGCTCGATAATATGTTGACTCACGTAGGGGAAATATTCGTAAATGATTCTCAAGATACATCCAGCATCTTGTTAGAAAATCTAGATGAAGTACAGTATACTTATTGAACCTTTAGGAACATAAAAGATACAGACCGGAAACGAAATTGCATGTAGTAGTTGTTGAGCCCTAAGTTTGACCTTGACTTTTGAAGTAGGTGGTTGGTTGTTACGCATGACTTACTCTTGTGGTATAGCTAACCAATGTGTGAAGTTATGAAAACTAGATGGGTGTTCAGTAGAACACTTGTGTCGCCCTCTTATGCTTTGTCAGAATAACCAACAATTTTGTGACAAAATCTAAGTGTAAAAAGGGGCATAACTCTGTCAAATATGACCTTGACCAACAAACTTTGGCGGCATCATGACCCTTATGTCATAAGCAATGCAATTTGAAAGTTCGATGAAGAAATCTTAAGAAATGGCAAAGTTATAGCTAACATTAAAGGTCCACTACTAAGCGAAAATTAAGTGACAGTTATTTCAATGGCAAGTACATTATCTTATGCAAGACACTAAATAATGAAGATTGTCAGGTTAAAATTTACAGAGAGTGTTTGGAACACGAAGAAAAGTATGTTGAAATCTCAGTAATTTGACAAAATGACCACCCAGGTCTTTTTAACTTTCTTCATAATGCATAGAAAAATAAGTGTACATGTACTGTGGTTTATTTAGAATTTCTACATACCAACTTTCATTTTTTATTAAAAATAACTGATTTCTGTGTTTTTTAAAGTATATTTGAATTTTCGCTTTCCTTAGTATTGGACCTTTAAGTTTTCGTGACAAAATCTAAGTACAAAAAGGGGCATAACTCTGTCAAATAAGACCTTGACCTACAAAATTTGGCGGCATCACAACCCTTTTGACATAAGCAGTATAATTTGAAAGTTTGATAAAGAAATCTTAAGAAATGGCAAAGTTATAGCAAAAATCTAAGTATATAAAGGGGCATAACTCTGTCAAATATGACCTTGACCTACAAACTTTGGCGGCATCACGACCCTTATGTCATAAGCAATGCAATTTGAAAGTTTGATGGAGAAATCTTAAGAAATGGCAAAGTTATATCCAACGTTAAGTTTTCGTGACAAAATCTAAGTACAAAAAGGGGCATAACTCTGTCAAATATGACTTGACCTACAAAAATTGGTGGCATCATGACCCTATTGTCATAAGCAATACAATTGTAAAGTTTGATGAAGAAATCTTAAGAAATGGCAAAGTTATAGCCAACGTTAAGTTTGTGCGACGGACGGACGGACGCACGGACGGACCGACGGACGGACAAAGCGATCCCTATGTATCGCCTTTTCTCCGAAAGGGCGACACAAAAACCGGTCCGTACATTTTGAAAATACGGACCAGGAACAAAACTGCGGAGGAACGGACAAAAAAGCGCAAACCTATTGTTCCCCAATCGGTCATATGACCGATATGAGACTAATAAGCCATATTAGTATATTACATGAAAACGCAGACATAACTTATAAATGTCAACAGAACTTGAACATACATCTACAAAGTTGGCGATGATTGCAAATTAACATCTCTTTTCGCGTTTCAAGGAGGTGTCAGGTGCTGTAAGATGAAAGATGATAACATGACATTCTGATATTTATAAAAATAATTGAAATAGATATTTCAAAAGAACATCAAGTTTAATATTGAATAACACACCAGACACCGTTATACATGTAGATATGAGCATTTATGTTGAATTGCCGATACCTCATAATTGTATGTAATTTTTAGAAGTACTTATAAGTATGTCATGGGCATAACATAAGGGACAATAATTCCCAATAAGACATACAACGGCTTGCTCGCAATAGCATGCAGGATATCAAAAACATATGACTGAGTATATGCCCGTAAACATGTAGCTTATCATACACTTTAAAAAAATATAGGGTGAAAAGAGAACAATTCCTTTGTTCTTGTATGTCACATGACGCATTTGCCTTGTAATCATCATCACCATGTTTGTTTTGTTTCATTTGTTTATAAAGTCTTTCCAAACAAGTACCATTTACATACGTTCTTAACAAATTAACGTTTCAAAATGTTGACGAAAATAACGTCAGCTTATTCAGACGATACGTTGTCACATTTACGAGATATTGTAGTCGTTCATTTAAACACTATGGACAATTTATCTGAAACACATAATGGAAGGATGATCCTTTATGCAAAATCAGTTTCTGAGTACTTGACGTCTGCAGTAAACAAGTAATAGGGAAAGCAGCTTTAACATGTAAATAACCTGTAAAGCAGTTGCAACTCCTAAATACGAAGTCTTGAAGAGGGCAACACTCGCGACATAGCTGTTTTGCATAACATAGTTTAAATGAAACAAGAGTTCTAAAACATCGTTTCAGTGTTCGATAGAAAGAAATTGAGAGGGAAATGAGCAATTATTTTGTTTGACGATGGCATCGAAATAATGCGAAGTTCGTTCATTATATTATACATAGGAGAACAATTTTTTCTCTAAGCAATTTCCTTTATTGATAATTTGTACATTATATTTCTGTTTCGGTGAATCCACATAATCTAGTTTCGTATGCAAGACTTAACGTTTTACTGAAGAACACTCCTAATCAGCATTTCATGTCATCTTGAAATGGTTGAGTGTACATAAAACAGACAAACCCTGTATAAGAGAGCATGGGCGAATTCAAAATAGTTTACACTAGCTCGCAGAATGACAGAGATTTCTGATGAAAGTAATTATGGTTACAATTTCAATATTTATATTCTGGCTAATTAAGTCACTTATTATCAAAAGGATAACATTAAGATAGTGTTGATGTAAAAATCATTTGGTAGACATTTAAAGTTCATAGCTTCAAACTTTAATGTGGCTAACACTTTTTAAGTGTCGAATTATTAAGTTCGCCCGATAAGTGCCTTCGTTTGTTGTAAACACGTTTAGATAGAGAACTTTGACCGATGCATTAGCTGAAATGTGGTCGACACTCCTAAATAAGAACTGTCATTTCGGTTTCTAGTGTATTGTTTTAATGTTATGAGTACGATAAGAGAAGAGACATCAGACACATTACATATGGTATCATTGTATAATGTATTATATATCATGTTGAGGAAGTAAATGTCAAAGCTTTATTGCTTTCGAGGCTGATGCTGTAGCATAAAATTCAAATCCTCTGATCTGATGGGTTTATTCAGTAATCAACACTGTCAGAAAATATCTATTCTTAGCCTTATTTGCAAGCACAGTAAAAATATAAATATTTGAACTGATGTAGATTCACATAATATCGTTCGTTCTTATAAAGTAAGGACTTATTTTGTATATAAACTGTTTTTGGCTTTAAGTTTCCCTTTTTAGCCTGTAACTATATGTTTTTTTTTTGTCTAAATGGACTCTTCATACCTATATATATAATTATATACCATCATATATTTCAGCACATGTACTCAGATGTGGATTTAAATATTATTCTCAAAATAAAAAATACTCCTCAATGAAAATTTTCATAATGAAAAGTTGCATTGTTTTATTACGATATTCCTAACAGGTATATTTTACACAGGTAATATTTACACAGGTAATCAGGTCTGTTAAAACGGTATCAGGTATTTAAAATATCGTTTATCGTTTGCTGTTTAAGGAAATAAAATATGTATAATGTTTTCCTAGTAAAAAGAAATATTATCATTTTAAATACCAACTATAACACAATACGGCAAATTATATTCGCCCTTAAAATACAAACAAATGTACGTTGGTGATATTATTTTTTTGGAATGTTTCAGAAATTTTCATAATCCTTGTATTTTTATCGTGTAAGATATTATGTAAGTAGAATTTCATAGGTCATTTGCACCATAACCAGTCTTATATATCAGTTTGTTTTCAAGTATTTATGTATATTTGTTTTTGTTCTAGGTTCCAAAATATTGGTGCAAGCAATGTAAAATTGCAAAACATGTATTAGAAATCTACAAGTTTAACACGGGTAACAAAAATATGCAATGGTGTCAAAAATAAGGTATACAATCGACCCAATTTTGTCCCGAGACATATCATACATGTTAAATTACAAGAGTGTAGCAAAACACAAAATATATAGAGAAGTGTTATCACTACTGCTAGTGGAACTTTTATTAGTAATATATCAACTACAATATAAGGAAAAATGACTTTTTTATAAATTGAACTTTTGAAATTGATCAATATTTAGGTAATTGTACAGCTAGATATAATTCAGGAATATCAAATCACAGTGGTCAAATCTTGCAAAATGACATAAATTGTCATCTATTTTAAATTAATTACAAATGTACTAAAAAGAGGACAAAAGAAACCAACACAAAATGTCGCTTTTATTGGGATTGAACCCAGGACCTCTTGGTCTCAAAGTGGACACTCTACCACTGCACCAAGGTACAAAATGTGCACAACTATAAAATCCAAAGTATTCAAAATTGTAAGAAAATAGGAAGTATTCATTACAACCCCAATACCTTAAGGTGACACAAAAATAATATATGCGAAATAAATGATATAAGATAAATCATTGTCTGTTTTCCTAACGGAATCATGCATTTTAACCCATGCATAACAGTCATATATCAAAGCGCTGTGAGCGCTGAAGGCCTGGGGGTTATAGGTTAACTCCCCGAAAAACAACTTTTGACCTACGTGTTCTGCGTTGAATCTTACTTAAAGCGCGGGTCGAAATGTGCAGAGGACGAAATTCAATATATGACACAGAATGAATGATTCACAAATATATGGGTGACAGGGAAGTTTGTTTTATTATGAAATGTACGTTAAATGAAAAATAATCACATAGTCAACATTATAAAATGTTTAAGCCAGTACAAATAATTCGATCTGCGCTTTGTACAACTTCAAGCGATATGATCTGATGATGTGGATCGAAAATTATTGTGTACCAATGACAAGACCTTGAAACAGAAATAAACAAAGCAATACCAGCAATGAAATATAAATACAGTACTGTACAATGTGTATAACAGAGAAAACCAAAAATGATTCTGGGTTACCTTGTAGTTGTAATCAGTGAAACCGTTCACTGGGCCTCGACATGCAGCGTCCTCGATAAATGGCGGGTGATTTTGATCTCGGGAATGTATGCTTCTTTCTCCGCGATTCGAGGGTCTAAGGAATGATTCTGCATATTCTATGTTTAAAAATACTTTTTTCAAATGAAATTTAACTCTAAAAATTTTAGGTAACTATTCATTATTCCCTTTAGAAACACAATTTAATGCAGTCATTTGTTGTTTACACAAAATTACCTGATATGTTATGACCTCTGACTCTCTGATACACTTTGACACTTTCTCCGCGATCCGAGGATTCTGATTGGCTGAAATTTGGCTGTTCCATTATGTGCTTCCCGCACTTTTTACAAGTGAATGTTCTAGACGCAAGGGAAATAATCACTCCTGACCAAGGGCAAAATGGAGGATAAAATTTTCAGCTTATTTCCATTTAATATGTTAAAATGAAGTAGTTTTTTTAATACTTTTGAAGACAAAAGTATTTTTTACATGATAATTCTTCAAATACCTGCTTGATTTGCATGATTTTTCTCGTAAACGTGTAAAATCGCTCGATACCAAACTTGCATAGAATCCGGAGTTTTGGAATTATTTCGCGTGCGACCATTCGTCGGGCATAACTATCACGCGAATCACGGAGAACCCTCGGATCGGGGAGAAAGAAGGATACGTAAATTATATCTTTTTTTAGAGACATTTATTTTTAGGTAAATATATATGTAATCGTTCGTAAATAACAAAGTTGTCAATGAAATAACATCGGAATTTGAAAATCAAACTACAAACTCTTATATCGAGCTTCGTACGTTTTCGTAAATTTCCGTAAATATCCGTACTTTTCCGTGATATGCATATGATTATCTTCCGTAATCAGCTAACAGCGCATTAATTTCTAAAACAGAAAAAAATGTGTAATGCAGCCCGTAAGCTATATACCTTCCTGCAGTCGTTTGAAATTTAATGTACTATTTTTATTTGTAACATGTTCTTATCATATGCGGCATTCAAACAGAAGATTGATCTGGTCTGTCTTGCACTACTTTCGCATAGCGCATGTTTACAGTTGTTATTCGCACATAGCACGGTTAAAATTCTTGCAGGGTTTGAAATGTGGTATACTAACTTAGGCCTTGGGGACTTTCAGTCCCCAGGCCAATAAGGAAGCGTCTATCAAAATGTCGCCACGTAGGCAGTATTTCAGTAACGTAGCTTGTGTTAATATTCTTACTTACTGGCTCCCTATAATGGACTATTGTACTGTCTGTGCTTTATTTCTACATAATTGAATTATCATAAAACTCTCAGTGACATGCAAACCTCTCTACTGTGAATTTACAGCACGCAATGCAATAATAGTCTTGTCCAATGACAGTTGCTTAGAACATCTTTACTTTGCTGAAATTCGATAATGTGTCAGTTTTTTAAAGAAAATATCTTTGTAAGATATGTAAAAATGTTCAAGCAGTGTACGAGGAACGGTACCTTTGAATACTTGCTATGTTAGTATTCTTTAAGCTTAAAAGGGTATTTCATGTGCTTATATTTTAATTCGAAGTAAGGATTATCAAGTTATATTCATTGAAAGAACTTTAATTTCTTATTTACTCTTTCAAAATCAAAAGACGTTCGAAATATTTAAATTAAGTTGAATTGTATTTAATAGATGAAAAGAAATATTTTTACATTCGATTTGACCAAAGAAAATTGTTATCGACAAAGACTGACGCTCAGTCATAATACTCTGAAATTAATATTTGCAGTTTTCAGCACTTTGACGATTTTAATGTATATTTCACTTCTTACATCTTAATTAGAATGGAGGCACTGTTTATAATATTATTTCTTTTATGTCTTCTTTTGACTTCTCTTGGTCTATATTGGCAGGGTGTATACTTCGGTTTGTGTCTTTTTCTAGCATATGCGTTGCGTTTGTTTCTGTTGTCCATAGGACTGATTACATTTAAGCTTGATTATAATATCAAATATGGAACAAATTATGAATACAAGCTACTGAAAGTGATGGAAGGGATTTTGTCCTGATTTTATGTAGTGCGGGAAAAGTGTTTTTGAATGAAATGGAACTATCCCGAAAATGAACTTGTTAAGGTGTAAAATCAAATTTGAAAGATTTTGTGCTGGATGGATTCTGTCGGTGATCCTGTTATTAGTTTGCGTCTTTATGAAGAGTTTTGATACATGTGTTTCTCGTTGTAATGGTAAATCTATTTTTTATATTTTACTTATAGAAATGACAGAAAACGATTTTTCGCTTCATAAGAATTTTTTCACCTAAAGAAAGATAAGTTTCAAAGTAAACATTTATATCTAAGGTACTGTCTATTTAAGAAACATGACGCCTTATTCTTATGACAGTCTGTGACAAAATGACTCAGGTTGTGAGTTATAATTTACAAAATTTAATATAGATAAAGAATAAAGAAGTTTTGATTGTCACATGATGCAAAAATAAGTTAGGCGCAGCCGTACACACTTTCAATCCATTGGTCTCAAAATGACATTTTTGCCAAAGATCGAGTTACGACATTTTGATTTTGCAACGACGATCATTATGGTAAGTTTCTGAAAGTTTTCATTGCTAGCAAGTAAGTCATTGTTATCGAATTTCAGCTAAAAATAGTATATTATATATTTTAAACACCTGATTGCAGTTGCTATAAACAAATAATTTATGATGCACTGTCATAATGTATTACATTGTATTAAATGTCTGTGGTAATGTTTCCGTATTGGAGCAGACTAGTGATATCAAAACAAAACTTATTGTATAAATAATCCAGCGGCATGCGTGGGTTAGTGCTCATAAATTGATCGAGCAGCTGAAAAAAGAACATGTACAAATGAGTGAACTGCTGGCGAAAGTTTAAGGAAAAAGCAAGTCAGAAACTTGACTTTAAAGCTGCTTGCTCTCAGTTACCGTTGAAAAAAAAAGTTTCAAAAATATCATACTATTACATAAATATAAAACTAAAGGCTGGAATCAACAAAAGAAGTAAAATTCTAGGTAGGAATTTGCAAAAATCGATTGAAAATGCTGGTTTTACGGCACCGCTGCACTATATGTTTATATTGGAATTTCGAAAGCGTTTGCAACGCTTTATTATTTGGTAGCGTATTATTTTAAATCTACCGATATACGTTACAGGAATTTATACTGAAACTTTTTTATATAACTATATTTTCTAAAATATGTTTTTTTTTCATATATTTTGAAGAACTTAATTTTTTTACTAAAATCTGAGTGCGAGCAGCTTTAATTGAAGAAATTTTAAAGAGAAACTCAGTATTCAAAGATTTTCTAAAATCGGAGTATTAAGTGTTAAGATATCGAAGATTTTAAATTTCCAAAATGGAGGATCATTACCCAGGTAATATTGTTAAGTTAAAAAAGGCAGCTTCACAATATATCAAAACATAGTAACCTACATGACACTTTACCAATGTTATCAGCTGAATAACCCTATTTAATATAACAAAGAACCAATTTAAACTTAGATTAAGCAATTACTTACTGTTTCTCCGAATCAAAACTTTGCAAGGATGCTGTATTAATGTTTCTTTTGATTTGTTTAATATATACTTGGAGATTTTGTCTGGTAGACGTCATTTATACCATATTCAATAATCCTTTATATGTCATATTATTAATATTGATAGAAGTGATATATTTTGCATGAACTCCCTAAAATTCAATATATAATAAGGATTGTTACTAACGTGTTTACATTTGTACGATACCAAAAGCTATTTATTTGCCGAAGGAAATCCCTTTCATCTGCGTATCTTGAAGGATGCGATAAGCATCGCTCTAAATAAGTTATAGTTACAAGCTCTCATATCTCGTAAGAACTCATTAACTGAATACCCTGATTTCAATTGAAAGCGTATATACTTTCACATAAATCATCGGCATACATGTGACAAGCATTTTTTCAACAATTCAATTAAGGACATTCGTCAAAATAGTACAATGAATAGAGTAAAAGAGTTTGTACGTTCATGTCATATATTTTTCATTTCGTGGTTCAATTGATACCAGGCATTACTTTCTCATATCATATTGAAACATTGCCGTTGACTTAGAGAGGCAGTGATAATGTGGTAAAAGTTAGAGAGAAAAATTACATATGTAGTTTGTTGAGCGAACTATTCCTTCAGTTTTTAAAGAATTGCAATGAATATCGACACAAACAATCATCATGATTTACAAGACAAATTTGTGTGTCCATTAAGGTCTTGCAGATTGTTGCCCCCTTGAACTTGGATATTTTATGTTTTGATTTTATGAAACATAGGTAGTTTGTGCAGCGAACATCTCCTTCAGTTTTAAAAATTGGTACACATTATAACTATGAATATTAGACTTGCAAGACATATTTTAGCGTGTATCATCAATATGCTGCAGAGTAATGCCCCTTTAAACTCAGACAGTTCTGTTATTTAGATTTTATGCGACATAGCTTCAATTTTAAAGGGAATGTAATGATTATGTTACACACCACCAAAAATAGATATGCAAGACACAATTTGTGTGTGTAACCAGTAAGGTTAATCAACATTTTCTTTAACATATTTATATATTTAATTTATATTCATGTCCTTCGAGTGTCTGTCAGTGAATGTTTATGACTTGTATGAATGCATTTATTAACAGAATGTTTAAAAGTCTTATGCGTAAACGTGTCTTTCCAGTGTTAATTTGGCCAGGTGGTTTATTTTAAATATATGCCACCTTCGGTAATTAAAGCTTTTATTATTATTGTTATTATGATTATCAAGGTGTTACAAAGTAATGCCAAATTGATATGACATATTTTTTTTCTGTTAAATTTCACCATATAGCCAATTGTAACTATTAGTCTGTGACAAAAGGGTTGTTGTTGGGGTATCTAATAACAACAGTAATGGTCCATTGCGTTTTTTTTAAGAACAACAGCGGTATATATAGCTTTAGCTCACTTGAGCACAAGGTGCATAAGGTCAACTATTGTGATCGCTTGATGTCTGTTGTCTGTCTGCTTGGCGTCTGTTAACACTTAAACTTGTGTATGCAATAGAGGCTACATTTAGGTAGAGTTCGGACATAGGTAATCTCGGGTCAAAATCTAAGTGAAGAGGTCAAATCATTGTAGAACGTTGTTTAAGCAATATAATGTTACCTTTTTCATTCTAACATATCACTGACAAGAGCTTAGATATCTGCTTTACGCCATTATCTATTGGCTCTTTACAAAGTTTGTTCAGATCATTCCCCCCGGGTTAGCATTAGCCAGCACTTGGTGGTGTGGTCTTTTACAAAGACTTACGTAGTATAGTATTCATTGTAAAGTGGTTCACTGCTAACTTAATTCAGGTCATCTCCATGTAACGGAAGTCAATCACACCCAGCCACACCCTGTGACATTTACCAAGAACTTTGGACCTACTTTGTTGTTTTTGAACCTATAACAAAGAAATGTGGACCATATGCACAGTTTTGCAAACAGATTTCAGCACCAGCTTTGGATGACCTTGATCCTGATGCTTTCTTGTTTTTGAAAACTGGATCATGTGTACAATTTTGCAAATAAATTACAATATTGAACGTCTTCTCACCTTTTGACCTACTTTTTGACCAAACTAAAACTAAAATGGCATAAATATATCTAAATTGCTATTACTATTAAGTATTTTTACACAAACTAGTAAGTTAACACGAATACCAAAACAGTTGTGAAATACCGATTCAAACCTTTAAAAATTAAAAAAAAGTGAATATATGGCTCGCTGAGTCATGTTCCGAATATATTGTAGTTTTTCACATATAGAACAAAACCGGAATTAAGATATTGGTTCAAGTTGTCATTAGAACATAAGCGCACATATAATATAGACTAATAAATTCATATTATAGCAATTAATAGCGAAAGGCAAATTGTTCCAGCGCCGACTGTGTCATCATTAACCTACCTAGTATGCATATGTAACTTTTGCAAGTATGTAATATGTATATAACGCTTGTGTTTAATGACGTTTGTATCGATTGTGTAATATATGAAAGACTCTTATACTAACAAAGTATTATTCGTTTTAAGTTACTGCACTACTATCGCGTGGTGCAAGGCGGTAATGAGGCTTCAGATTACTTCCGTTTTACGTCACAGAGATCGATAGTTTCAGATTTTAATTTCGATACTTTGATATTTTCTAAATTGAAGAAGCGGATAACATGCACGAATACTGTAACAATTTTGTGAAACTTCAGAACGAGTTGAGATGTCGGGAATTTATTAAACACGCGAGCTAGGCTGCTTGAAAAGTAACAGTTTTTCTCCATTTTAACACCTAAATAATATAGATAAATGATACCTATACAGTCTATATTGTGATAACAAATGTTAGAACTTGAATATGTGAATTTGAACGCTTTGTCTCACACAACCATTCTGACTTACAATTTTTGACAACCTATTTTGGCTTTATTTCATTTCTATAGATCTAGTTTGCATCTAACTTAATGTGAATAGTTTTGCTAGAGTTTTGCATCGATGTCAAAAAAAATGATTTGATAGATATCTTTTCATTTTGATATATCTTTTTTTTAAAACACACCACTGCAAATTTCCTGAACAAGCACAGTGTTATGTCTCTTTAATTGATAGAAATGTTTACTTTCATTTTGCCTTATACATGTATGTGGGCATTATCTGTGCCAGACATGGAATTGTATAAATTGGACTATTTAATAAGACCTCTAAAGACCTTTATAGACCTCATGCAAATTGTGAGAGTCGTTGAACGATAATGACTTAATTAGTGGAATGGATATTATTCTCGCCATTAAAAGTAAAATCAATGCAAAAACTTGTCGTATAGCGTTACAAATGACGTCATGCCTAGACTGATTTGTACTAGTGCATAAGGAGGACCCAATATTTCCAAGAGCCTCAAAAGTGATAATTAGAGACTTAAGTTTAGACTTTAAAGATCTGTTCACGTGAGTTAATGAAATTGTGCGTATTTCTTTATCCAGTCTTCCTTGGTTTGATGAAAGTAATTTTGTAATAAATAATGCCGAGACTTTAAAATGAGCATGAATTGAGACTAGATACATTAAGTTACCAGAAAATAGTTAACAATAATTCATATGACAAAGCTGACAAAAAAACTAATACAATGATTTCCCTACCCGTTTCTTGTTTAAAGGTCCAATACTAACGAAAGCAAAAATTCAAATATACTTTAAAAAACACAAAAATAAGTTATTTTTAATATAAAATGAAAGTTGGTATGTAGAAATTCTAATTAAACCACAGTACATGTACACTTATTTTTCTATGCATTATGAAGAAAGTTAAAAAAAACCTGGGTTGTCATTTTGTCGAATCACTGAGATTTCAACATAATACACATATTTTTCTTCGTGTTCCAAACACTTCCTGTAAATTTTAACCTGACAATCTTCATTATTTAGTGTCTTGCATAAGGTAATGTACTTGCCATTGAAATAACTGTCACTTAATTTTCGCTTAGTAGTGGACATTTAACGATAAATTTTAAATTATGGCTACAATTACCTTCCAAACAAAAGTCCAGTAAGAAAATGCTTAAAGAGGTTATAACCTGGACATGTTTTTATTTGTTAAAACTAACTACAATATGTAAGTAATCTTAGCAATATCTTTTCACCTTTTACTTTTAGATACTAGTAAAGGCTTCTTATTGTAAGATTGGTTGAATTTAGCTGATGAAGAAAATTGGGGGGAACATGTTCAAAATGGTTAAAATTATACTGTAACAAATTAATTTTAGTGGACTTTACAGTCTCAAATTAATATAATTACTATTATTTTGTACAAAAATGTTCATCGGATAGTTTGCTTGTTTGATACGTATCCAAAACATTGTTATAACACATGTTCCTTAATGACAGGGTATACTCAAAAGACAAGAGGGCCAAAAGTGTCCTATATCGCTCACCCGAGACCTACTCCTGACAGTAATTGATCAAACTTCAACCCTTATCTATACATCATAAACACAAACTTTACAAGACAAACCTTCTGACCAATTTACATGATGATTGGGTTGAAAATGTCTTCTATATGGCATACACAAGGTTTTAACCGGATATTACTCGTATTTAAAATCTACCAAAATTTTATCAAGACAATCATACCGATGAACATGAACACCTCTATGGCATACACAAGGTTTTAATAGTATTTGATCTCGTGACCTAGTTTTTGACTGCAGATGATCCATGTTAAAACTCGATATATATGTAGATTGCATCAAGAAAGTTCTTGCCAAGAATGAACATTGCAATCCATATTGCATACACAAGGTTTTTCTATGATTTGACCCCGTGACCTGGATTTGACCTCAGATGATCCATATGTTCCGCACTCTTCACCGGTAGTACCATTTCACTGAATAAGAAAGAAAATAACAGAAGCAAAGATTCATAAGCAAATGAAAGATGTGAAATTCTTCTCAATTTGA
>JAFMSR010001822.1:0-24980 GCA_022818135.1 Saxidomus purpurata
TTTTTTAAACACGGGACTCGAACCGTTGGAAATTTACACTTTTTTTAAATGTAACAATTGGTAACGGAGTTGACAACGGTTATCTCTCTTGACAATCTTAATTAGATATTCTAGTTTAAAATTTTATACGAAAACAAGTGATTGTGGTAGGGATTCGTAAAGATACACAGACAGATTCTGTCTTTTACTGGCTTTTACTGACAGGAAAGCCCATGGTCCGTCAACGAGCAACACTATGTCCTCTAAAACGGGCGTTTGCCTTCGCTAGCGTCCTCAAATGAAAAGTAAAGTGAGTGTCGAACGCTCTTGCAGAAAAATACAATCGGTATCACTTTGTTGGTCATACATTCTAAGTAGATTATGCGACCTAATTCCGTTGCTAGGCATTCCAAAATACTGAGTTGCGTGTTTGATATCGTAAACAACACATTTTACTGAAGTAACAAAAGTAAGTCGCAACGATCCCGATGAAAGCCAAAGTATAAATTTTACGATCACAGCTAGAAACCAATGCAGTTTAAGTATTAAATACAAGTATTGCACTTTAATAAACTTCTTGAAACATAATAATTGAAAGAAGCTAATTTAATTGAAACAAGAAGATCTTGAAATGTTGAATTATTCATATCTCCCATGCATGCATTGTATGTAGTTGTAAGAACACAGGTTAACATTTCTCTGTTTAAAAATACGGGAAACATGATTCTTAAAACTCTTCTTAGACTTAAAGCTGCTCGTTCACAGTTGCCGTTGAAAAAACAAACATTTTACAAATGATTAACTAATACATAAAATATAAATCTAATGGCTAGAAACAACAATATAAAGAAAAATAAAGGTAGGAATTTGCAAATATCGATTGAAAATGTTGATTTCACGGCACCGCTTTACTACATTTATACGTTTATATCAGAATTTAAAAAGCGTGTGTAACGGTTTATAATTTGGTAGCGTATTATTTCAAATCTAATGATAACTTTACGGGAATTTATACTAGAACCTTTTTATATGACTATATGTTCTAATATATGTTTTTCTCATACAGTTTGAATAACTTCATTTTTTTCCCCAAAACGATCAGAGAGCGAGCAGCTTTAAGAAAAACAATAAACGTACCTTAAATGAGTTTATCTTTTATTAATAAAACAAAGTCGGAAATGAGTACATGTACCAGCTAAAACAAGATTGTTTTATTTTAACAATTCATAACATAATTCATGTGGCCATTAACAAAGGTTCCATTTCAAAACAACTAAATCCTGTTAAACAGTTAATATACTTTTATTTCCTACAGGGCCTGAAAATGAGGGACAGCAATATGTTAAAACATGTTTTACTGAAAGGTTTGGTACATTTGTAATGACATTGTGTTCATTATGTGACATTTTTCCTATGATTAAGACATCAGTTAGAACATTTTTAGCATAAGGCAAAGCAAGTTTTTGCTTCGTTGTATCCGAAATCCGGATTATTTATCTACTTCAACAGTTTAAAAGATCAATCTTTCATCATGATTCAGAAATGCTATGCTGCATAGTTAGTTTTGAAAAAAAATGCAGGGACAAAGATGACGTCATATTGTGCCGCGTGACGTTAAATAAATATCAGCGTAAAAAATAACGCTTTCTATCTATTCACCTTTTGTTATATCTGGTCATATTAGTTAGAATCGAAATAACATTTTTTTCACCGTTGTTGTCGTCTAATTGACAACTTTTTGTCGTTTTAATGAGCATTTATAAACCACTCAGGCCTCCCTCCGGTACTGCGTATCAATACTCCAAATCGATGAACACCGTTGGAACGGATACCATTTCATACACAATTATTTGAATGAAAAATTATTTTAGAAGGGCAAGTATTATTAAGCAAAACCTAACAGGAAATTCTTGTGAGACTTTTAAGTTATTAACGGACGGTAAGAAACATGGTCATCGGGAACAATCTATAAATTTGAATTGTGTAATGGTTAGACATTATGTTGCATTACCATATTATAGAAATAGTGTACAAACAAGTATTCACGTTAACTTCATACGAAGTAATTTAAAGGTCCTTAGACAACAGCAACTCGTAGCCGACCAATGACAGACTAATATTTCTATATACAACAGTTCTACTGTTGTCTATTTGCAAATCGTTTTCCTCGTCAAAGTATGCATGACCTTTCGAGTGTAGCAAGGACAATTGATTTAGTCAATAACGTCCTAAAATTAGGAATAAATATGTTCGGCCAAACAAATGTTTGTTTTCGGTTTAAAAATGAAAGGTTACATTTTGTAATATTGATTTAAACAGCTGCCCGTAGCCGACCAATCACATGCTAAGATTGCCGTTTGATAAATCCCATATACAACAGTCCACTGTTATCTATTTCAAATCTTTTTCCTTGTACTACGTACAAAGTGTGCCTGACCTGACAATTGAATCAAGTTCTAAAATTGGGAATACATATGTATATATTTGAGGCCAGACAAATGTTTGTTTCGGTTAAAGGCAAATGAAAATAGCTTATATTTTTAATGCTGAGTATGCACAAACTCGTAAAAAGCACTTTTGGTACTCACTCAGCTCAGTGAAACTTTGTGTATTTGAATCATTCAAAAGTGGATTGACTGGCTCAATATGTGTGTTTTGGCTGACGGAGAGTATTTGAAAGACGTGGCAAACTAAATTATCAAAACACATGCAGTATTGAAATACAGATGTTAGTAACATTATTTATGGAACACAAAAATTAGCGAAATTTGAACAATTATAGAACATTACGCAATTAACCGGGGAAACAACTTAGAATTTGTTTACTCTGGGGCATTATAAGATTAAATGAATTTCCTCCACATCGAACTATACCTTTTCTTGTATTTACTATTTGTTTGTAGCAATAGTTTCAATCGCCAAAGCACTTATTTACAGGCTTTGTAATCTATAATCTAGTATTTATCAGTCTTCAAGGGCGTAGGAATTATTGAGAACAAAACAAATGTTAATACGGTTATGTGAATAAAATGATGAAAAGTTACCCAACCTTAAGTTTATCATGTACATGTAATGTTTCATTATGTGCAAGCAATGTCCAGGATGCGATCCAACATTTCTATGTCGTTGTTGTCAACGTAAATTCAGAATATTAGATTTTGACATGTCGTTTTCGGCGCCAAACAGATTGTTTCTTGTAAATAACTTAAGTTATGACTGACCTATTGCCACGAAATTGACGGTTATATACGTTATGTCTATGTGTACGTTTCAGGGTCACTCAGAACAAGGTCAAAGTCAATGTCACTGAAAATTATAACACGGTTTACAGTCAATAAATTTATTGACACAAAATTTGATAGGTCGGTTTCTTAGATCAAGATTTACGTTGAAATAGTTTTTTTTTGTTGAGTCATTGATGTCAATGTCTCTTTTACTAAAATTAAAGAAAATATTTTTTCCGTTCATAATAACAAAATATACATAGTTAATCAGGAGTAGGA
The DNA here is from genome assembly GCA_022818135.1 of Saxidomus purpurata. Taxonomy (NCBI): domain Eukaryota; kingdom Metazoa; phylum Mollusca; class Bivalvia; order Venerida; family Veneridae; genus Saxidomus; species Saxidomus purpurata. The sequence continues at coordinate 3,483 of JAFMSR010001822.1, forward strand.
GTTCTGTGTAAATAACAATGGCGCCTACTTGACCCATTTTAACCATCTCCCTTTATTTGATCTGAAATTACATAATTTCTCAACTTGTCAAGGATCTGCTTCGAAAATAAATGACTACAAAGGGACAAAGTGCAGTGTATATGAATGTAACTCATACTTACTCCATTTTTAGCTTCGTTATCTCCGTTAATTGGATTTGAATCAGTCATAGAAGATGCAGATGATGTGATGCGGTTCATCATTAGTTTTCTGTCAATCCGTCTATCTACTGTAGAAAATCAAAACTTCAGACAACTGGTGTTTTATTTGAAAGATTCACATTGAGAGGTACTTGAAAATGTTTTATCTTTAGCCAATAATACATTCTAGGTAGGAAAAAATCAATCAAGTAGTAAGTGGATTAAACCTTTATTGGAGACACATATGAATCAACTAAAATTTTAGTGTAGGATGTTAATGCATCAAACATTCTAAGGTTTTATTGCGCCAAAAGATATCTTCAGTTGTCTTCGTATATAGATGTTCTAAAGAGCAGATGGCCTGAAGGGGATATTAGACGATATCCAGAAAATAGAAAGCAGAGTGTTTTCATCCGTATGCCTAGAATAGAAATAAATTGTAAGGAGCGACAGCTTGATTTAAGATTCTTAGTTACATGTAACACCTATTGTCTGTAGTTAAGGTACTTGTAACTCTATTATGAATAATAAGAAAAAGTGTAAAGTCCACATTTTTTTTTCCAATTGTCGCGTCTGTCTTAAACTTTGTGGGTTTGATAAATGTTTTAAGTTAATTTAGGCAAAACGGTTCATTATTCATAGTACATGCAAATTAGACATATCAGCCACATCGGTTATAAGTCAAACTGTTTTCAAAACAACGTTGTATTGCAGTTACTTTTGGTATGTAATTTTACACAATGCAACATTTAAATATTAGCTAATACTAAAGCCATTTGAAAGTGCAAATTAAAATAAATATTCTTACGTAATAAATGTTACATGCACAAACATACATTGCTTCTATTTACATAAATTGGCATTGAGAAAGATATAAAGCTATACTTTTAAAGAAAGATGTTACAAAAACTAATTTAGAAAATGAATATCCCCTGAAAGAAAATAATCCGCAACAACAAGATTGTAGATTTATGTTTCATTGTGTTAATTCATTGGAGAATTCAAGGGACCATCAGTAACGGGTTCGTTTTAGAACAACTAAAGCCTTTTGTACAGTTAATTGACTTTTAGTTCCTACAGGACATAAACATAGATTAGAACACTTTATTTAAGTACACATGATAATTATTTAAATTATGTTTACAATGCATGTATCATGATTAAGACATGTGTTTGAACTACTGGAAAATTGCTAAATGCTTTTTGCCAATTGGAAGGCCGGTAGGTCATGTAAATTGCTAAATTAAAACGTTTTGCTAATTGCTTCTTGCTAAATGATTTTGGTTCGTGGATCATGTTTACTTAACTGCTAACTGCTTTTTGCTAACTGATTTTCACTTAGTGATTTTTGCCAAATGTTTTTGTCGGTTATTGCTTATTGCCTTTTGCTTATTGCTTTTTTCAAAATGGTTTTTGCTTATTGCTAGTTGCTTATAGCTTTTTGCTAAATGATTATTGCTTTTTTGCTGACTGCTTTTTGCTAATTGTGTTTTGCTAATTGTATTTAGCTGATTGCTTTCTGTTTATTGCTGTTTGATTTAAAGAAAGCATTAAGCAAACAGCATTTAGCATTCAGCAAAACACATTTAGCAAATAGCAATTACTATTCGGCAAATCAACATTTAGCAAAAACCTATAGAAGGCCGGTTGGTCATGGTAAATGCTTTTTGCTAATTGGAAGGCCAGTGAGTCATGTTAATTGGTAGATGCTTTTGCTAATTGCTTTTTGCTAAATGTATTTTGGTTCGTGGGTAATATTAATTTCTAACTGCTTTTTGCTAACTGCTTTTTACTAAATGCTTTTTGTCAGTTATTGCTAATTGCCTTTTGCTGATTGCTTTTTGCAAAATGTTTTTTTCTAACTGCTTTTTGCTAGCTGCTTTTTGTTAGTTGCTAATTGCTTCTTGCAACATAGTTTTTTTGCTAATTGCTTTCTGCTAATTACATTTGCTTATTGTTTTTGCTAATTGCTTTTAGTTAAATGCTAAATGTTTTTAGCTGACTTTTTTATGCAAAATGCTTTTTGCTAATTGCTATTTGCTAATTGTATTTTGCTTTTTGCTTATTGCTTTTTAGCTCACACGGCACAAAGTGCCAGAGTGAGCTATTAGGATCGCATTCCGTCCGGCGTCCGTCGTACGTCCGTCCACCATTTCCTTCGAACGACATCTCCTCTGAAACCACTGGGCCAATGTTGATGAGACTTTGCAGGAATGTTCCTTGCATGAAGCTCTATCAAAGTTGTTCAAAGAATTCCATTCCATGCAGAACTCTGGTTGCTATGGCAATAAATAGGAAAAACTTTAAAAATCTTCTTCTCTGAAACCACAAGGCCTAGAGCTTAGATATTTGGCATGTAGCATTGGCTAGTGGACCTCTACCAAGATTGTTCAAATTATGAGCCCCGGGTCAAAACTGACCCCGCACCGGGGGTCACTTAGTTTTTGCATAGGAATATATAGGAAAAACTTTAAAAGTCTTCTTCTCTGAAACCACAAGGCCTAGAGCTAAGATATTTAGCATGTAGCATTGGCTAGTGGACCTCTACCAAGATTGTTCAAATTATGAGCCCAGGATCAGAAATTGACCCCGCCCTGGGGGTCACTTAGTTTTGCATAGGAAATATAGGAAAACTAAAAATCTTCTTCTCTGAAACCAAAGGCCTAGAGCTATTTGCAGGCTGTCTAGTGGACCTCTACCAATTGTTCAAATTATGAGCCCTGGATCAAATGACCCCGCACGGTCATATAGTTTAGACTTATATAGTAAAAACTTTAAAAATCTTCTTCTTTGAAACCACAAGGCCTAGAGCTTAGATATTTGGCATGTAGCATTGGCTAGTGGACCTCTACCAAGATTGTTCAAATAATGACCCCTGGGTCAAATTGACCCCGCACGGGGGTCACTTACTTTTACATAGGCTTATATAGGGAAAACTTTAAAAATCTTTTTCTCTGAAACCACAAGGCCTACACGAGCATTTTTGTGTTTTACATACCATGCCTTTTGTTTCCATTGCGTGTGTTAGAGATTCACCTAGCAGGGATTACTTTTATTTACACTGTCCTGTGACTTTGGAACATGGTGGGGGTAAGAGTGAGGTTGGGTGCGCACCATAAACCGGTTTAAGCTCCCCAGTGGTGTTTTTGCCACTGACCGTTCCAAGGCTGTGCCCCACTGTGTTCCTTTAATTGTTCGTTTTGTCCTCGTGTGTTTGCTTTGTATGCTAGTGTGTGTGTTGGTAGTGTGTGTGTGTGTGTGTACATGATTGTGTGTGTGTGTGTGTGTGTGTGTGTGTGTGTGTGTGTGTGTGTGTGTGTGTGTGTCTGTGTGTGTGTGTGTGTGTGTGTGTGTGTGTGTGTGTGTGTGTGTGTGTGTGTGTGTGTGTGTGTGTGTGTGTGTGTGTGTGTGTGTGTGTGTGTGTGTGTGTGTGTGTGTGTGTGTGTGTGTGTGTGTGGGGGGGGGTGGGGGTGGGGGGGGGGGGGGGGGGGGGGGGGGGTGTGTGGGTGTGTGTGTGTGTGTGTGTGTGTGTGTGTGTGTGTGGGTGTGGGGGGGGGGGGGGGGGTGCTGTGGGGCTCGTTTTGGGGAGGCTGCGTTTTTGGTACGTGACATTCCCTGTTTGATATTATTTTTTTTTCTAGAGCTTAGATATTTGGCATGTAGCATTGCCTAGGAAACCTCTTCAAAGTTTGTTCAAATTATGCCCCTGGGGTCAAAATTGACCTTGCCCGGGGGGGAATCATTTGTTTTACAAAGGCGTATATAGGAAAACTTATTTGGTATATAACATTATCTAGTGATCTTCCACCAGGCAAGTGGACTTGTACCAAGGTGAGCGATATAGGGCCATATTGGCCCTCTTGTTTCTTTTTGCTTATTGCTTTTTGACCTAAAGAAAAGCATGACAGCACTATCGGTAAAAAAACATTTATCGGTAAAAAAGCATTTAGCAAAAAGCAATTAGCAATTACCGGCCAAAACGCAGTTATCAGTTTACATGATCCACCGGCCAACAAGCATTTAGCAAAAGGTAATTACCAAAAAGTCGTTACCAAGTCGCATGCCAAAAATCATTTAGCAAAAAGCAATTAGCAAAAAGCATTTAGCAATAAGCATGACCCACCGGCCTTACACAAAAACCAGTTACAAATTAACTTGATCCACCAGCCAAAAAGTATAAAGCAAAAGGCAATTTCCAGTTATCGGTAAAAAAACATTTAATAAAACTCAGTAAGCTAGAACGGAGGAGCAAAAGGATATAAGCAAAAAGCATTTTGCAAAAAGCAGTTAACAGTTACAGGCCAAAAAGCATTTAGCACGGCGCAGTTAGCAAATAGCAAAAAGCATTTTGCAAAAATCGATTTGCAAAAAAGCAATTACCGGTAAAAAAGCAGTTAGCAAAAAGCAGTTAGCAATTCATATAATCCATCGGCCAACAAGCATTTGGAAATTAGCAAAAAGGAATTTGCAAAAAGCAATTACCAAGTTGCATGCCAAAAATCATTTAGCAAAAAGCAATTACCAATAAGCAATTAGCATTAAGCATGACATCCCAGCCTTCTATTATCGTATGGAAGGCCGGTGGGTCATGCTTATTGCTAAATGCTTTTTGCTGATTGCTTTTTGCTAAATGATTTTTGGCATGCTACTTGGTAACGACCTTTTGCTAATTGCCTTTTGTTAAATGCTTGCTGGCCGGTGGATCATGTAAATTGCTAACTGCTTTTTGCTTATTGCCTTTTGCTAACTGCTTTTTGGCCGGTAATTGCTAATTGATTTTTGCTTATTGCTTTTTGCAAATTGCTTTTTGCAAATTGCTTTTTGCTAATTGTTTTTTGCTTATTGCTTTTTGCAAAATGCTTTATTGCTTATTGCGTTTTGCAAACTGATTTTTGCTGAATCCTTTATGCTTAACTGCGTTTTGCTAAATGCTTTATGCTAACTGCTTTTTGCTAATTGCTTTTTGGTGGGTGGTACTTGTTAATTTCTAATTGCTTTTTGCTAATGCTTTTTTACCGATAATTGCTAATTGCTTTTTGCTATATGCTTTTTGGCTAGTGGATCATGTAAATTGGTAATTGCTTTTTGCTAAGTGTTGATTGCTAGATGCTAATTGCTATTTACCAAATTTTTTTTGGCACCGGCCTTTATCCACCGGCCAACAAGCATTTGGACAAAAGCAATTAGCAAAAAGCAAATACCAAGTAGCATGCCACAAATCATTTAGCAAATAAGCAATTAGCAAACAGCATTTAGCAAAAGCATGACCTAACGGCCTTCCATTATCGTTAGATTAGAATTAGTCAGACCTTTTATATTTGAAAACAACAATTTTGACGCTACTTCCAGATATTCGTAGACTTAACATGGTTTAATACTTTGATGCCCTTCCTTTGGAAACCCACTCTAAACATTACTATTAATATGAAATTTATATCAGTCGGTCATTTCGAAATGCATGTTATTGAAGTATACAGAAGCGAAAAAGAAACGAAGGGTAACAAAAAATGAAATACTGTGTTACTTCTCGCGAATACACATTCCACTATAAATTCATTCAATTATGGCACGGCTAATATAAATTCAGAGGGTTCATAAACTGGTTTGCTCATGAAAGAACGAGTCTTTATACTACTTAAGATAACGTCTTGTACATTCCTTCAAATCACCACAAAGGTTTACCCTGCGTTTCTTTTTCCCTTCAGTATATTTACCCAAAGTCTTCATAAAGTCAGGACATGTTAGCTTTCGGGCATCGATAGCTAAAATAAGCTGGCAGATATTTGAAGGGTTGATTAAATAAGGAAAGAGAACGGCAGGAGGTGCGTTAGATGTTTTTAGTATACATTTTGCTCAGTTTTTGTATCGACTTGATTTAGTTCCTGATTTTTAATTCGCTACATTCCATTCGGACGTTTCTGAAAAAAGGCAAATTGAACGATTTGAATATCTGTAAATAATTCTTTCCTGTCATTTTAATAAAATTGATTCTACATGTATGTTACATCATTAAATACTTGAATTAATCAAAATGCAGTCTGCAGTTCCACATTTTTACTCTTTTGTGTCATTCATTTTCCTTTTTTTCGGAAAATTCGGTTCATATGCACTTATTTTCTACTCTGTTTATATCTTAAACATTATAATTATTGTTTGTAAGGTTTCAGATGAATTAAATACGAGAAACCTTACTTGCTAATAATTTTGTCATACAATACGTCATCATGGGACAGAAATGATCATGTTTTGTAGCTTGTTTTCTGCGCGCCTCCTTTATAGTATCGGTTCATGGTTAGAAGTGTAACCCAACATTCAACGTATGCATAAATAACATAAATAACCTTGCGATATATTCATTGGAGAATAATTACAAAAACATAAAGCATTCCTTTAAGCTTGTGACAATTCAGCTCTACGACAAATACTATTGCCAATAGTTTTAGTTGTTGGATCAAATTAATATCAGTTTGTCTGTGTTACATTGCTGTAATAAATTAATTTGCAAAGAAAACAAATATATGTACATTGTATATTTTAATGAATCCTGATATCGTCGCATTATTCAGCAAACATAAAAAAACCTCGTTGAAAAAAGATGTTTCATACAGACATGTATTTACGTACCGACGAAAATTTTGATTTGCAAAATAACCACTTAACAACTTTTCTAACGCTTTCAGTAGCCTTTTCGCAATTACTTTAAAATTCCACAAGTTGATACGGTGAAATTCTCAGGGCAATAACAGTAACATGTTATACATTGTTTTATTCAAAGTTAACAACAAAACATTCTGCAAGTTTAAGATCTTATGAATTATATGAAAACGTAGCTTTTGACATGTGAACACAAAACTTCATGAGATTACTTGAAAACTATTGGCACAATTGGACTTGGAGCTGAAAGAAATAAAAATATCCTTATGGAAATAATTAAAGAAGATGGAAATATATGTACATCAAGTAACGAAGAGCTGGAAAAATGGAAATCAGCATTTAAGAATATTTACAAAGATAATTCACTGTATGATGCTAATGAACCGTTTGATCCTACTACAAATCCTATAAGCTGCAATTCGGATATATTAAATGAAGGAATTACTATTATGGAAGTTGAAAAAGCAATTAAATGATTTAAAAAACTAAGATGAAAGGAAGCGACCAAATACCAGCCGAAGTTCTACGGTCTGACGCGTGTATTGATTTCCTGCATAAATTATTTTGTGTATGCTTTGAAACTTGAACAATGCCTAAAGCTTAGAGTGAGGGTCTTATTACCCCTGTCTTGAAAACCCCAAGTTCTGATAAATGCGACCCAAATGCTTACCGCGAAAGAACTGTTACTTCATCTGTGTATAAAGCATACTGCTCTATTCTTTATGAAAGGCTTGTAAATTGAATCGATATTATAGCTGATAGTCAAAACGGCTTTCGTCGTCAAAGAAGCACGATTGACCATATCAACTCTGACAAATATAATAGAAAACCGGAAGAAATTTAAGAAATCAACATTCATAGCGTTTGTGGATTATAGTGAAGCGTAGACCGAATAGACAGAAATATGTTATGGCATAAAATCCAGTCTGCTGATGTCCATGGCAAAATGATGAATGCTCTACGGTCATTATACATTGACGTCCGGTGCGCTGTTAGAATAAATAAATGTTCGACGTTCTGGTTCAACAGGGATGCTTGATATCAACGACAGCCTTTAATCTTTACATAAATGATCTCAGTGCACAATTAGATTGTATGAATAAAGGAATATCAATAAGTGGTAAATTGTGTGCCATCTATCTTATGCAGACGACCCTGTTTTGATTGCCGAAAGCGAGTCCGACCTTCAAGACCTACTAGATTTTGTACATTGTAACAAACTGGTGTAATCAAAATAAAATGTCTATCGACATTGATAAGACGAAAGTGATACACTTCAGAAACAAGTCAGTTCAACGGTTGTCATTTGTTTTCAAGTGCAAAGAACATCAACTCGGATATGTATCCATGTATAAATATCTCGGGCTTGTTCTAAACGAGTATTTGGACTATACAGTAACAGCAAAATTTGTATCTTAGTCAGCAACAAGGGCACTTGGACTACTCATAGAGTAGATAAAATATACGAACTTTTTAAGTCTATTGAATTTTGTATCAGTTACAAAATAAGGATGTTAACTTTCTTGTTTTTTTGTCAATTGAATTAATTTGTTAACTTTGCGATTTTGTAAAACGTGGGGTCCATCAAATAAATTACAAAATCTACAACTTTGTATCTATTACAGCCGCTCGCTCTTAGATTTTAGTAAAAAAATAAAGTTCTTCATACTTTATGAAAAAAACGTTCTAGAACATTATAGTAATATAAAAAGGTTCCAGTATGAATTTTCGTCACGTATATATATAGATTTGAAATAATACGCTACCAAATAATAAAGCGTTGCAAACGCTTTAAAATTTGAAATTTCAATATAAACATGTAGTGTAGTGGTGTCGTAAAACCAATATTTTCAATCGCTTTCTGCAAATTCCTACCTAGATATTGCTTATATTTTTATTCTAGCATATAAGAAACCGTATTACAATAGGAAATACTGCATAAGCATGGAAACAACATAAAATTTTATTTACCCATTAACCAACTTTCTTTTATCAATTTCAAACTCAATGAGAAATAAAACTGATTCCCTTTAAACTTGATTGCAATTGCAACAAGCTGTGAGGCCTAGATTTGTTAATTGAACGATTTTCGTATCTCATCTGGCTTGAAGTAGGACATGCTGTGCCCGGCGTCGTCAACAATTGCTTCTAACGACATCTCCTTTGAAAAGCTTCTTCTTTTAAACTGCTAATCAGAAGTAAATTTCATTTGGCACAAATTGTCAGCAAATCACTCTCTGTAAGCACATTTGTTAAAATAAAGTTGATTCATAAAAAAACCGCACCTAAATGAATGGAACTGTTTTCTCCATATTATCTATTTAGAAACTTAAAAAAAATGTTCTTTGTACAATTGGCCAAAACTTAATTTTATATGACAAACATGATGTTGTTTCCATGTAAAATGGTTTCCAAAATCATAGTAGCAACCAAATTGCGAATGAAATAAACGTCACATATTTTTGTGTACGTACTGTAAACTGTTTGCCAATCAACAAAGTCCCTTCCAATCCGATTGTGATTATTTTGCACGAATGTTATTTGAATGTGTACATATTCACAATCCTAAACAGTCTATGTCAAGCATTGTCTTCACATCCTAGATGTAACGACAACGCCCGTGTATACATTAAGGCTGCATTCAAAGTTTGTTAGGATAAGGAAAAATTTGACTATTCAATTAGTAACTGAAAAGTTTACGAAAATATTTGATGGTAACTCCTACTGAAAACTACCTGTCCATATGTTTCTCAATACTTCTCCGATGCCTCTTAAATTAAGTAATGATAAAAACTGTATGTATCATCCCATTCTCTGAACAGGAAACTCTTAAATGAACCAATAGGACAAAGGTAACCAACATGTGTATTAAGGAACAATTTTAGTTTAATTTTTAAACCATTCTAAAGCCCGTTGTAGTATGTCATTCTTTAAATCAAGGGCAAGTGCTAATTGTCTGTGATCTCGCTATAATATGAAAGATGTCTGAAGGAACAGAATATCAAGTTCATTGATAGTTTAATAAATAAATAAATATCTGTCATCGACGAGATCAAAGAAATACATCACTCCTGTTTTATTACTCATTTACAGAATATGTTGTAAATGAAATGTTGGTACATCTAACACGTCATCATATTGAATACAATTCACTTAAGAATTAGAAATTCCTAGAGTTTGGTCCTGAAAGTAGGGTTGAGGTGAATATATGATTTAGAACCTGTTTTTAATCAGTTGAAATTGTTTTTATGAATAGGTAGGTCAATCGATGTTTTTGTAAACAACATACTGCTTTTAGAGCTTATACCTTCTTCTCACGGACTTTGAAGTTTAGGAATGTTGAGCTACTTCAAGCTCTTGAAAATGTATTTGTTTATCATATTTAATTAAGAGTACTGCATTTGATACGTTTTATTGCGTTGTTTTAAGAGAAAACGCATCCGGTAAATTTTAATAAAAGCCAGTCAGTGTCTGAAGTAATTTCGATCGTGATAATTTATCTGATTACTAATTTTGAATAAAACGTGTTGTTACAGTAATAATGTATTATGTGCAATCTTTCATCGATTTTATAATTTGCAACAAAGTATATGATCTACTATTTTTATTCTCAATTACGAAACAAACGATTCTTATAACTGAATATATGAAAGCTCTCAGACTAACTCCTGACGGCATAAACTTCAAACTAGCGGTTTTACAAGCATCATCTGATATTAAATCTAGTATGATGCATTTCGAGCAATTACTGTAAAGGTTCACAAATGAAGACTGTAATCATAATGTCGTATATAGAAACCGCAACTGCGTATTTTGTGCAAATATGAGATACTGTCTGAAAATAAATAAGTTAACCTTGAAAAAGCAATATGATCTTTCAGAATGTACCAGTTCGAAATTGAAACCAATGCAACAATGTAAACGATAGGCAGTATACATTTTGCAATACTGGATTGTACAGAAATAATTCAGAAGACAGACCAAAAGTCTATCTCACAAAGGTTGCTAAATGCGAACTGTTTATGGAAACTGTAGAGAAAAAAATAGTGTATTTGCTTTTCATTCAGTTTACAGACATGCCACATGCTATGGTCAGTAAGATAAATTGAATGGATGTTTCAAGTTTCACGTTGTTTTCCAAAATATACTTAAGGAAAGTTATGTCCGGTTCAAAATTGTTTAATTAACTTTTTAATTGTACATTACTTTTATTTTTCTATTTGCAAATTTATATTTTGAGAGACTAATTGCTACATCACAAGGTGTGTATTCTGAACAAAATCATTCAATCAACCATGACGGCATAAACCATGAATTTCAAATTTATCTTAATCTTTTGTACATGAAGCTTATAATCACAAAAATTTCAAGTGATTTTTGTTACCAAAGGACAGTCCTAGGCTATTGAAAGACGTACAAAATTAGACAAATACTCAACGTATGCTTTCAAGATAGCAAAATATCTGCGTTTAATGTCGACTTGGGGTCAGTGGGCCTACAGCACATGTTGCACGTGCGTTAAACGCCAACGAACATTTTATTCGACGTCACGAGCATTGAAAATGTGTAAATTGACTCGAAAATGATGATATTCTTATGCTTTTCTAATTATGAATAAAATATCCAATATTTTTTCGCAAAAAACTAATTATTTTCGGTAAGCATTTTCCCGTAGAACTGAGATTTTAGGACGTAATTATTTGAATGCCATTGCAGGAGAGTAGTTTACAAAAGCCCAGCAACCTTGATCACCGGATCGATTAGGTCAAATACAATGTACATTGTATTTAGTTACATGTATGAACATTTATGTACATTTGTTTATACCGTCATTAATGTCAAGTAAGAAATCAAATTACTTAATAATACATTCTGTTATAAGTGAAGGGCCTTTATGAATCTCAGTAAACTACAAATATAATTACCTTATGTACCAGGTTTTTCTAAAGAAATATAGAAGATGCTCTTTCTCTCTAGAATTAACAAAATAAAGGTTTTTTCTTCTTCTGTCTTTTCACATTAATTTACATGTTCATGTGAATATTTTGTTCTCCCCTTCTACTTACATGATTTCACATGCATGTACTTTATTCATTATGATTTCTATATTGATATGATTGGGATCGCATAATACATGTTTGAATTACCGAATTTTGCTCAGTGATCTTATTATGTCTTATGAGAAGTTGTTGAGAAGTTGTTGAATGAGATGATTATCCGTTGCATTATTCAAAGATTGAAGCTGAGATGAGAGAATCTGAAAAAATACTGTAACCCTTTTCAGGTTGTTTAGTTGTATGAGAGGTTAGGCATGGATTTTGAAACATATTTGATCATGGCATTTTCTGCACACAACTACATTTGTACATACACGAAAGGGAGCGTAATGTTGAATTTGTGCTAGTAACGTCATAACGTTCGTGTACAACTGAGCTAAAAATGCGGTAAAGGTAAATAATAAAATGAATACTATAACAGTCGACTGATTTGCTGTTGTATCTCGCCGGCTGCATAATGTAAGATCACACGCGTAGCTCTGCCTCGCGTTTGATCAAGAAGTATACATTCGATCCCTAAGATAAACCGACCCGTTTAATATTCTGTTTATACCTGGAATGAAATGTATGGGTGACAGCCATAAGACCAAGTTATACATTCAGACAGCTGCATACGGGAATGGACAAGTGTCCTTAATTCGTGCAATGTGCACAGTTTGAACTATAAAAAGATTGTTATTTGCATGCAGAGAACGAACAAATGTAGTTAGTTAAACCGTATTTATTTTGTAATCATCAGAGAAGTAGAAGGCAGTTGCAGTTTTATTAAACGGTACGAGTGTTTCATGTGGCGGAAAAATGTAAGACATTTCAGTGAACATGGTATTGCTGTGGACCTGAATTCAGTGCTGCTGAATAGCAAAACGCACTTCACTACCATAATAAACAAAAGTGAAGAGTCTGAATAAACTGATCCAAGATTGTGTAAACTTTGAACGAAATATGGGGGACTGAGACTAACTGTACTTCATATTATAGTAGTTAGTTTTATAGCACGAATACAGAAAGGACAGTTGTGTTAAAATATGAATTAAACGAGACAACTTTAACAGTTCTGTTACTTTACCTGCAGAAAATATCAACATTTGAGCAGATATTCAGAATTATTTTAAGACATTCTATAAGCAAGGATTGATTACAATGTATAAAGAATTTCTATTCTATTAATTCAAAAGTCTTTAAATAATGTAATGGGACACCCTGATTAAATAGGACTTTATAGGCCATTCATAGTAATAACAATTCAATAACGTTGCTTACTGAACCCTGGTAGAACAATGGCCGATAAGAGTTGTCTTCCTTGTGTCAATATTGTGTCCATGGCATCTACATGAATAAACAAATTGTAAGTTCATTGTATTTTACTATGTACCAAAAGTAACATGACTGTCTCTAAAATAAGATGTGTTTTTTTTTCGGTCGAAATAATTGATTTGAACTCGTACGGATGACCGTGCTGGTGCATGTATAAGCACGCAGTGGAATGCGCATCTATTTTTATCAATAATGAGACAAACATACAGAAAATAAATTTCGATTAGGTTAAGGGGACATTACATTTAAATTGTTTTAACAATAATTGTTATAACTTTATCTGTATATTGCAAGTGCATTTTATTCAGTTTCAAAGGCACTACGTCTTCAAAACTGGCTTCGATAGTATCGTCCACACACAGGCATAAGTTGCTCGGTATTAGGGCACTCTTCCCTTTATATTTTTTCTTATGGTACAACGTACAAATGTATCAGCCTTCTTGAATTATCTCACAGAATTCCAGATAAAAATAAGCATCAACTATTTACGATCGCAATTTGGAAGTGCATACATTCAAACATCAAAAGTTATACAATGAAAAAAGACGAGAACATGTTTGAGCAGACTTAGCAACTTGAATCAAAATGTTCCATGCGTGATGGAAATATTGAATTACTATTTAAATAACTGGCGCCTATTACAATATCTTATCTGTACAAGTTAAATGTAAATTAGTTTTAACTTGACTATGAATGATAACCCGATTGTTATAAAACAAACGTATAGTTGATTCGGCACTCCCCTAAAGTTTATTTTCCAATTTTAAATGTGTTTATATTCTATCAAGCTTCAACTGCAAAACCATGAGATAACTTACGATGTCGCAGGCTGGATGATTGGGCTTGTAATAGATAACTAAACGCAAACATGACGTCTGTCTCATTCAGCCTCTCCTACAGCTGGAAATAAAAGTACATTTTACGGAAATTGTTACAAAGTGATGACTTCTGTCAAATTAAGCCTGTATTACATGCCAGTAACGTTAATTAAACGAATTATATGATCAGAAATAAGACATTGAAATTTTTTTGTGCAGATTATTTGATTAAGAAATACCGTGCTGTGTAAATTAAGTGTCATCAATACGAAATGTTTTGCATAAAATATTGTAAAGTATCAATATTGCATAACATTTTGCAGTGAGCCATTGCTGTTCACAAATTCACAATAAATATTTAAACGTGATCTTATAACTGATTACAAATTCAATTCCAGGGTATTGCTGTACAATTGCAGACGTGCGTGTTTTGTTGCAGATCACTTTAGAAATTTAATCATGTTTGAATACTAATGAGTTAGTTGAGCCTTGTGAACGGCATTCATTTTAAATACAGCATAACAAAGTGCAATGCCTCTAAACTCAGTTCCATGTAAAGATATTTAGTAATTGACAACAGACTTTGCTGCATGACAATGTGTACGAAGAATTATTTCATGCTTTTCAGTGGTTTATTGAAATATACCGATGAATTATATCCTGGTAAACTCACCGTTTTGATTCAGTGAGTTTATCAAGATATAATCTCACCGATACGGAACTACTTTTCCCCCGCATGGCAACCCCTCGCATGTACATGTACAACTCTTAACGCTCTAGAAAGTTGTTCCCCTTTGTTTATTTGTTACAAAATATTATACTTGTACTTCCTTGCGCAAATAATAAAATATATGTACTTCCTGCCTTTTCTGTACAACTGCAAAAATGGAAGAACTTCAAGAAGTTGATTTTAATGTACTGAATGAGATTTTTTTCCAATTTTTTCCACCAAGAAGAGTACGGCGACTTTCAAGTTGCCGACCGAAGATTTAGAAGCATTGATCCTGATCAGTTTTTGTCAGAAAATGAAAACAAAAACACAAGGAAAAAAAACTGACAGTGAGATGAAAGTATTCCTATCATTTCTAATGTCCAGAAATGGAACAAGGAAACCAAAATTCATCCCCCTGACCAACTAAAGGAACTATTATGCCAAGTAGAATGTCTATCTTTAAAGATACGGAATTTGTAAAAGCTAAAACAGTACTTAGCAAAAAGCAACAATAACTGAAAAGCCTTGGCCTAGGAAACAAGCTAGGACGGCAGAACCCTTGGACGAAGGAGTCATAAACCAATTTCACCAGAGAGGAACGCTGGGTGATTGGAACCCAAGATCTCTGGTGCATTCAATGTGGTTCATTTGCACTACATATTTTGGAATGAGAACTGGTAAAGAATGTCACGATCTGTGCTGGGGTGATATTGCTCTTGGTATGGATGAAATAACTAGGCAGGAATATCTCCAATATATCAAGGAGAGACAAACCAAAACCAGATCAGGGAGCAATCCTCGTGACACAAGGTGTAGTACATCTCTTATTTTAATGTAATAAAATATAGGAGCTTTACATGTAAACCAGAATAATTGATTTTAAAAATTTTGTTTTCAAATAATGCAAAGTAAAAAAGGTCAGTGGTTATACATTGTATATCAACATCAAAACAATTATCCAAATTGGGATTCGAACCCACACCGTCTGTCAGTAAAATGACAACTGTCCTTCAATTAGACCATTTGGATGTATTACTGTTACAATTATGTTGTTGATATCTTTATATATCGGTAATATATTAAACTGAAATTGAGGATTTTTTTTTAAATTAAAGTGCAGAAAAAAATATCTTAAAGCTGCACTTGCATAGATTAACATTTTTTTAAATTTCTGAATTGTATAAATGTGCCTTAAATTCGATAACATAAGATAACTGATAATAAAACAGCTCTCACTTTCTAAAAAACTGCCAAAAAATTCAGTTTTTCTTACAGCATTAGTAATGCTTTAAGCCACACAGCTGGGCCCATAAAACATCAATTTTGAACATATTAAATGAAAAATTATAAAAAACTGTGACCTGATCCTTTTTCTTCTAATATCACTGGTTTATAGAAATTAAGTAAAAATCGGCTCATTTTCAGGAAAAAAGGCAGGAAAAAAATTCCAAAAATCATCCCATTTGTGATGTTATGGTTCCAAATACATTGTATATAGAGGATAGTTGTTGGTTTGGGTGTCAAACCACGTTATTATTTCACTGAGTGAGCACCAAAAGTGATATTTTGGCGCAGCCACGAGTGAGAATGACTACTTTGGTGTTCACGAGTGAAATTATCGTGATATGACACCGATACCAACAATGTTTCTGTTTATTTTATGTCTTAAACTTTACTTTTGTTGGGTTTATTTCAATAAAATGTTGAAAATTGCGGGAAACGTCATTAGAAAGCATCGCAAAAATGACGTCATCGTATTATAGTTTCTGGCGTTCAGTACGCTCGGTATACTTTTTGACGTTAATCCGGGTAACAGATTTTGATAATTTTCACTGAGTGGCCATAGAGTTTATCGGGATATAATTCACCGTTATATTTCGATAAACCACTCAAAAACATAAGATACATGACTTTTGTTCATTAATTATAGAGTTTTACTAATAAAACAAAAATCAGGAATCAGCAGTTCAAAAATGTAAGAAAGTTATGGTTTTTTTCAGCTCAAGGAAAAGGCTGATCTGTGGTGGGGCTTGCGGAACCGGCGGTGGTACCGAACGCATGTTCCCGCAGGGTTTGTTCGCCAGTATTCATTTTCATGGCTAAGTAACTAAGTAATTTTAACTCTTCTGTGTCAGAAACACTCTCACATATGTCTGCGGTGACATTAAATCGCAAAGGAAGGGCTGCAGAATCCCAATCCCAGATCATCAATTCTTCCCCAGTTCGTAGGCCATTCAAAAGAATCAGGATGATATCTTGTAGTGATGACAATGATTCTGACAATAAGTAACACGAAGCCAGACACACATACTCGTTTGTTATACAGTTGTTCCCGTTATTTGATGATTTTAAACCACATTTGTTTTTTAATTCCACAGCATGTTGACTACACGGTCGTTGAATACAAACTGGCGGACAGTCAGATGGGCGGGTCTAATGCGTACTAATTTTTTATCAACGTTGTTGATATTCTAAGAATATAGTGTAAAATAAAGTAAAGAAAACTGTCTGAAATCCAGCTCTTGAATTTCAGAAAAAACACGAAGCCACGAGTGAAAATATTTATTTTGGCGTTCACGAGATGAAATGAATTTCGATCTTGCACCAAAACAAATAAATATCCTCTATTTAATTTTGAGTATATGCTGGTCAGCATTTCGATCAGTTAAAATCACTTATCTTACCACACTTTTAATAAAACTTGTAAATGAACCGGCATCTTCGTTTCCCTTAACACTAACGTGGCTAGGGACCTAACAGTCTTTTATCGAATTTTGCTCTGCAATCTCATTTTGTCTTATAAGAAGTTGTTCAATGAATCGATTAATATCTGTTTCATTTCTCAAAGATTGAAGCAGTGAGAGAGAATTTGAGAACATAATAAAAACGTTTGCCGGTTGTTACCAGTCTTTTTTAGCATTACGAGAGGTGATTAAGGAGTTTTGAAAAACTTTTGATAACTGCATTTTCTGCACACAGCAATAAATGTTGCAATTTGTAATCCTAGGAGGCTATACATAAGCTTACAACGTGTAACTATATTTTGAACCAGCTGCTTCCAATATTCCTTTTACAATAATCCTGAGTGTTGTTTTGCAATGGTATCACACGCCAGCCCAGACCATGAATCCTTTACACTAGTGGTTAAGGCATCCGCTTTGGGAGCGGGGGGTCGAAGGTTCGAATCCCAACAGGGGTCCGTTCTGATATATCCGGTTTGGGAGCCGCCACGTAGTTAAATAATGGTTACCGTATGCCTACCAGCCTAGTGCCTGGCATTAAAAGGATAGGAATCGGGAGGTAAATGTGCTCAAAAATTCAAGCGAAAGTGTGACGTACAAACCGTTGGCGTCTTTTCTGATTCTGGGCTGCATTAAGCCTGTGAACGTTACATTTCTTTCGAGGTTTTGCCTGTAGTGTGCGTTTAAGTATTCTATTTACAATAACTTATCATGTGCCTGAATCATTTGTTATATCTGATTGGTTTGGGGAATGACGCCTTTAGTGAACAAGGCAACTGTACCAATGACGTTATTTGTTTACTAAGTAAACATGGTTGCCTGAGGAAACTCCATTGTATTGGTTTTTCAAAGGCAGGATAACGTGATTTGCCGATTGTATTCTTAACGCTATGAATTGTTGACGAAAAACGTCACGTCACATCGTACGTCATCAAAAGCTACTTCTGGTTGTTAATACATCTAAAGAGATATCAATTGCACGCCTTTGGTTAAAATAGTATTATAAGTAGGATTTGAGTTATTTAATGATGTCCTCCAAGCGTACTGTGTTGATTATCTTCCCCAACGTATATAGAGAGAATGTTCATTGGCTTTAGCATAGATACATTCCACAGGCGATGTTCTAAAGGCTGCAAGTGCAATACATATGCCTTAATTTTGAATGGTACTGTATTATTCTGTATTATCAAGGATACCATAATAATCTTTTAGTCGTAGAAATGCGATTTCTTTGAGGTTTCAAGTAAAATAGGAGTATTTGATACGCGGAAAGTCACCTCATAATGTTGCTAAATACAATAATTGAAGTGAAAATCAATTTTTTACTATTCCTTATATTTATAGACAATTAGAATTGTTTTACATAATCGTATTACCCGTCGTGATCAGAAACAGTTGATATGCCATAATCGTAAGACAAATGGAGATATGTTTCGAGATTGCTTTGATTCTTGTGTCATGCTGAAAAGACTAAGTGCGGCACTTTTTAATTTTAAATATTTGCAAGTTATAAATGTTTGTCTTTTGGTAGTTCAAAGCTATTTGTATTTTTTAACACACGATGTAGCCAATTTTATTCCTTTCCAACTTACCTGTATCTTTTTCCTTAACATTCAGACCTTGATACGTTTAGGGAAGCTGTGATTATTTGGTTAATTATATGGCCGTATAAATATACATGTATGTTCACTTTTTCTTGCTTTAAAAGATAGATATATTACATTGTTCAAAGGCCGACGTACCGAATCAAATTCAAAAACAATACGTTGTACATTGTAAGACGTACATGTAATATTAAAGATTTCAACCCAATGATTGCTTTGTTATATTCCAAAACCTGATGATTTTAAGGCAAGTGCATTTAATTTTTTTAATCTGCCAGTTAACTTAGTACATGAAGCAGTTTTAAGCCTGAGTTTATTTTGCATTAAAGCATACAAAAAACAAATGACTGTGCTACATGTATGTGTCCTCGTGTCTCTATTTTTGTCAAATAAAACGTGTTCAAAAGTCAATCATCGTATTTCTTCATGAATTTTTCTTTGAGATAGAGCTAAGCATGTAAAGATGTCACACACAAAAATTAGAAACAGGCATTCCCCTTTTTATCTGTTTTTGAAAATAACAAATAATATTAGGTAACCGCACAATAATGACACAATATTAGGTAACCGCACAATAATGACACAATATTAGGTAACCGCACAATAATGACACAATATTAGGTAACCGCACAATAATGACTATAACATTAGTCATGGAGTCAGACCTATTCGTTATTCATTTGAAAACAGTGTGTAACTGGCTCGATTGAAACAATAGTTAAATGCAGTTAAAATCAATTTTTTCTGCAGTTTAGTAAGCACTAAATATTTACAATCGCAAATGAGAAACGCATAAGTTTTAATGGCAAGAGTAGTGCCAGAAGACTAAAAAAAGCAGTAATCGAGTAGACTTTATAGTTTTATTCCGTACCTGTCCAATGGAACAAGTGGAATTTATAAATACTAGATAGTAAATTGCTGATTATATAGTTGAATGTCGTAAATTTTCTACAAGTTACAGTAACTTATACTTTGTCTAGTAAGTGAAAGGCACAGTCTAAAACTTATGAGATGACAAGTTTGATAATTAAGCCAGAGAAGCATCGTTTGTAATGAATAGCTAAGCACACACATGACGACGTCTGTCTTATTAAGTCTCTTCTGGTTTCTAATATAAAATTGAATTGTACGTGTCTTGTGACAGAATGATGACTTCTGTCCAATTAAGTCCCCCTACTAGCCGATAAATGGACAGTAAACATATTTAATGAGACAATAATAAGACAGAGTAATAAATTTAGATGAAAATATGCCCTGTTACGTAAATTATAAGTCCTCGATACTGAATATCTCATCTAATATGAATATTGCATTTCACCGTTGCTGACCCAAAATGTTAAAATTCGGTGATAATAACTTTGAATTACTGAAACTTGGTAATTATTGAATTTCAGGATATTCCATATTCAGTTTGAAATATTTGTTACATCTCTTACACTAACAAATCTGCATTTTATGTTGCCAAAGTGGTATAAATGTTTCCATTGGAACCAACGTTTCCATTAACATTTAATTCGTGGGAATTATATCACAGCAATTCTGTTATCGGCAACAATGGCTCCTTGGAGAGCTTTCAAATGATATAACTCTGTCAATAAAACACGTTATGTTGCGTTGTTGCTGTGTATTCGTTTTTTTATCAAAACGATATACATTGTATGTCTGTGTTTTTGTGATTTCTTTTGCAACCGTAATTCAGTCTTTTTATAAGCTGACAATCGACCACAGAGATGCTTACGTATATCAACAAGGAGAATATAACCTTTGACATACAAATATATATCATATCTACGAAAACAATTGTTTGGCTGCAGACACTACCTATTACATGTCATTATTCGAAATGCAGTTCATGAAATAATGGACATTTCAGGCCTTTCAAGAACAGTACATTTCAACAAGGAGAATATAACCTTTGACATACAAATAAATATCTACGACAAAATCGTTTGACTGCAGACACTACCTATATACATGTACATGTCATTATTCGAAATGCAGTTCATGAAATAATGGACATTTCAAACCGTTCAAGAACGGTTCATGAAATGCACTTACCGACTGGTGTTAATGATCTTTTGGACATGAACTGCTGTTAAAGGAATTAATGATTTAATTCAAGGACAATTGAACAATAAAAAGTTCTTGAATTATCCATGATCTGATGTTATAGGATAAGCACTGACATTTCATGATCCATAAGCATTCAAAGAAGCGCTCATAATCTACAAGCGAACTATAAAGAGTTTATACAGTATCCTTAATCTAAATTTTAACAAACATCATCGACATTTCATGAATCATAATTTTCCGTGTGGCTTCCAATTCACCTCTGTTTTATGAACCAAATGCAAATACATCGAATGACATTGTCACAGAGATTAGCTTTAATATACGACTTTTTAAGACGACACTAGTC
>JAFMSR010001823.1:0-24970 GCA_022818135.1 Saxidomus purpurata
AACAGCATTGTTCATAAACAAAAATGTTAGTCAGCACGTTTCCTTTAAACCTACGTTATATTTGTCCGTATGGGTAATGCTTTTCCTACTGGCTGTCCTATAGTTACAATAAAACTTTCTTAACAAAATAGAAATCGAACGCGCTGTGATAAAGCCGTGTATCTTAGATTAGATAATCAGACCTTTACAGAAACTGTTACACTCTTTGGCAATCAGCACTTTATTTACAACATATTTCAGTCAGTATTAGCTAAGCCTTTCAGGTAAAATAAACACTCTGTATTTTGTGTTGTTATTTTCTTAAAAGAAATTTGAAATACGACGCTGTCTTAAACTGATACTGCAAAAGAACGACAAACATTAAAAATAATAATTATCATTTTTGAAAATGTATAATTCTTCCACAAACTTTTCTAGTGCGATGTTAATAATATATTATCTATTCTGGCTACCCGGTCTGTTTTTCAAAATCTGTGAATCACTGCTATTGCTCATATTGCTCATATCATAATCACAAGATTATTTAAAGGTCCACTACTAAGCGAAAATTAAGTGACAGTTATTTCAATGGCAAGTACATTACCTTATGCAAGACACTAAATAATGAAGATCGGCGGGTTAAAATTTACAGGAAGTGTTTGGAACACAAAGAAAAGTATGTGTATTATGTTGAAATCTCAGTGAATCGACAAAATGACTACCCAGGTCTTTTTAACTTTCTTCTTAATGCATAGAAAAATAATTGTACATGTGCTGTGATTTATTTAAAATTTCTACATACCAACTTTCATTTTTTATTAAAAATAACATGTTTCTGTGTTTTTTTTTAAGTATATTTGAATTTTTCGCTTTCCTTAGTATTGGACCTTTAAGCAGATTGTAATTTCCAAAAAGTATTTTAAATCATTAAAACTTCGCCCATATTTTCTAAAACTGATTAATATTCTTGAGCAGAATGATGAACACCATTTTCCACTTCTTCAATTATTTTATATTATAATATATTTTGGCAGAAAAAAACTTAATTTAAGGGAAAATGATGCACAAGAAAGCCCATCCTATTCAGAAACAAAAACCATAGCAATTATAAAAACTAGCAAAACATTACTGCATGAAGTATGATGTATTTCAGACGATAATTGTTCGCTGTTGATATAAAATTAGATGTTTTGCGATGCAGTATAATGCGTACTTTAAACGTCGCGTCATCTGAGCTTGTCTGTAATGAATTTATGAATTGTGTATATGAAAAACTTTATGAAAATACCATGCATTCCATTAGATCTTTAAGAACTACCTTGATCATCCTGAAGAGCGCATGATGTACTTGAATTCTCTGAAAATAATCCTATGATAACTGAATTGACTATGGACGAGGGGTGATCCAGAATAAACCAGATTGTTGCAATGTTTCTTTAATTACTCAATAATTTAATTTGAGTTACGTACATAAACACTTTAATTCGTCATACAAGTTTTCACAAAATGATGATTTTCTCAAAACGAAAAGCAATTTACAGCGTTTCTATAGTTACCGACTTACAGCTGACAGGGTAGCGTGACTGAATGATCAGTAATGCATTAAGTTGCATGTACATTTCTCGTGTTTCTGAATTGAAAATTTTGATGTGGCACTTCAAGTTCATAAGCTGGTGTCAAATATATTATTTTACAAAATATCACCGTCATTCTCGCTTCTGTTAGAACATAACAGTTAACAAAAAGTTGCAAAGACCTGCCGAAAATAGCGTTGTTAGAATATGCGGGATAGGATTGCGTCTAAAGCAACTCATGGGAAAACAAGAACTGTCACTTGTAAATGACGAATGTCCCCGAAGAGGTATCTCACAGTCTGTAATTGCGCACGACATTTTATCTTCATGAGCTGAATATAACTTAAGAAGGCGATGCTAAGGGTGTTTATATATATTTCTATCAACTAATTTGGAGTTATGCTCCGAACAATGACGTGGGGGACGGACGGACAGACGATCGATTTATATATGCCACCAAAGTTCCTTCGTGGTCGTAAAATGATACTGATACTTGCTGTTGTCTACATGTGTAGACAATGCCGAATTGACTGGTGTTATTTGTAATATGAAACAATATGACTAGAACTAATTAGTGACAGTATCTTATACATTATCTCAGGCGTTGTCTACCCAACTGATGCACAACAATTCTAATTTAATAAATTTACTCAGTACATAATTATTTAATTGATTTAAAGTCTGCTACAAAAAGTATATCGTTAATTATTGTCTCATCAGGCAAGCTGACGGAAACAGTCTGTAACATTTCAGTTAACTTTGTTATTCAAGTCTTCAGTTTCAGTGTATACATTTATGATATGTATAAAATATGTCATATTGTTACTCACAATTTATAGACAATAAACACTCTGAACTATTTGTATATAAATAAACATACCTTTACTAGACCTGCCATTTATGTCAACAAGTTTAGATGGAAGACATACTGTTTGCCCCCTTGCCGCCTGTCGGTCCACCCAGCTAATTATGGGTTAAATGACACAAATGTAACATCTTTCTGTCTGAAAAAAACACTGTTTATGTATTTACGTGACCTGTTTTAACAATAAAAGTGTCACGTAGAATCGTCCGTCTGTATATGTCTGTTCACTTTACAATGACCGCCATTCATGGCCAAAACCCATTGTTGTATTTTCATAAACTCTGTGGGAAGCGTCAGTGTTAGATTTTGATCCGACTTGCTGCCAAGCATCAGTATGAAGTTTAAGTGTGCAAAGTACAAAGTCTCAGGGGCTTGAAATGTGAATGATTCTTGTATGTTCTTTGTCTCAAAACCCACATATTGGATTTTCACAAGTTTCTTGCAAAAAAACTAGCGTGAAGCCTTCTTGTGCATATTCCAATTTGGAGTCATATGGTTAAAAGTTTATGGTCACAGGGACTTGTAAACTAAATATATTGTCCGCTCCTTATCTCCCAAAAGCATTGCTAGATTTTCACCAAACTTGGTGGGAAGCATCAGGATGAAGTGGAGTTTGACCTATTACAATTAATGCTCAAAAAGTAAAAGGTCAATGTCACAGGACCCTGGAATGTGAATATTCTTGCTGATTCTTCGTCTCCAAGTACCATGTTGGATTTTCATCACACTTGGTAGGTAGCACTATGAATTCTGACAACGTCTTTTGTAATTTAGGGTTACAAATTTAGGGTTACATAGGTAAAGGTAAAACTCACAGGGGCCGAAATCTTGAAAAATCTTGTCCGCTTTTCATCTCCCAACCCCCTATTTCGATTTTCATAAAACATTCTGGGAAGCATGTATAGCCTTGGCATATTACAATTTGAGGTCATATAGTCAAAGGTCAAGGCCACAGGGGCATGAGCTGTTAAAATAATTCTCCGCTATTAATCAACAAAACCCGTCGTTTGACTTTCATCAAACTTAGAGGGTAGCATAACTATGAAGTGTAGTTTTGTAAGCATATGGTCATAGGTCAAAATAACAGGTTTTTGACGATAGACAATCATGTCTGCTCTTCAACTGACCTATTGGATTTCTGAGGCATCAGTAGGAAGTGTAGTACTGTTGTAAATATAATAAGTATGGGTCCCTCAAGAGTTTCTCACCCCATATATAATGAATGTATGGGAAGGGCGGTCCTACCCATATAATGAATTGCAGAGCGTTAGCCTGGCATTAAGCTTTGATAATATCTCAAAGTCATTGTCTGGTTAACTTATCAATATGCAACATATTATTACTGACATCTATTAAAATTAGTGTATCGCATGACTTCGAATCTGCTACGTAGAAAATATTTACATTTTGGCATCACTGTGCCTGTACCATTGTTATTCTTTAGTAAATTTTTCGATTCATACCATATCATAAAAGTTGATAATCAGACGAGTTAGAGCTGCAAATCGGTACAAAAATCAACATCTTCTCTTTCGTTGTGTTTGAAAATATGCTTATTTGAAAACAGTACAAGAAAGAGAGAAGTCAAACTTTTCTGTTCATGCAGGAGTAGTAACAATAAACTGTGTAACTCATAATTGAACTGAACTCGTCTTACTGTATTGCGTAAAAATCAAAACAAGTAACAGCTATGGTAATTTAGTCAATGTATATGGATATAAGTGAACATTTATTCCGGTAACGCAAAACCTTTCCTTTAACTGTTTCAGAGGTGTGTCATTTGTCTGTTATGATAAACAGATTACAATGGCAGCAGTATTGCAAATACGAGAGTCCTCCTTTGCTAGAAACAGTATCAGCATGTACAGGATCAAACATGAAATATATTGCAATCACCAAACATTCAATGGAAACAGTTAAAGCATGTTTGAAAAATAAGAAAAAAAACTACGTTATGTAAAATTCCAATTTATATTCTGTTTAATCGAGCGGAAATTATGTTATTTTTTGTGAAGTATTATAGATATTCAAGTTTCACAAGTGGATGTCCTTTTTACATCAGAAACGAAACTGCTCATAATTATACATGTAGAATGTTTTCGATTCCTCCCACTTATACATGTGCCCAATAAAATCTTTTTGAACGGCATCTTTTATGTAGCTCACATTCTGCAATTAATCAAGAAAGGATGCAATACAAATTTTATCAGGTTTAAAAATGTCAGAGTTTTCTTTGAATACAAAGGATTAATTTCCTACAGGACTCTAAATTGCACGATTGATTGTCCCAATGCTCCCAGCATAAATTCCTTTACATAAATAAAATCAACATTACAGTGATTAAGGTTATGTGTTGTTTTTTTTATTAGATATACTGTCCGGCAAAAGATAGGCAACGGTAGGTAGTGGACATTAGAATCGTTATTTGATTTTGAATTGTTGACTGGAAATCAGGGGACATCTCAACGTTATTCCATCTGTTATAAAACTGTTCAATATCAGATATAATGCAAATTTAAGACACAATAAGCTAAACCTTATTCAAAGTGTACATATATTTCGGCTACATATATAAATCAGTTTAATTATTTTGGAGACCATTTGTTCAAGAATATGCAGTACTTTCTAAGCCATAGAGGAATTGTACAAATAATGAATCATATAATTCACAAGTGCATTTCTAAATCCATAAGACATAATAGGAATTCACAAATATGTACGGGCTGAGATATTGGATGCCTTGGATGTCGCCATATAGAAGCAGGCACCTTGTATGATTTAAGTTCGGCTACGGCTTGTTCCACACAGCGTTCGAAAAAGTTGAAAAACTTGTACACTAAAGGTTTTAGCCATATGTCTGGATTCTTTAAAAAAAATAAGACTTAAAATGTTTTACCAAAAAGCTTGTCTAAAACAAGAGACCCCATCGGATCAGTTTTGCAGCTTTGCATGATTGCAAAAAACACGGTGAAAGACAACTTGAGTTCTAGGTAATTTTGTTTAAGACAAAAATGTGAAAAGTTTTCTTACATAAATAATTGTAAAAAGACATTGCTGGATTAAATTCTAGGAGTATGGTTTATATATTCTTCTTGGAAAGCCACTACACAATGCTTCATTCGGAACATCTATGTTTAGGTCTTTTTGATTTTCAAATATTTTCGGGTGAAAGTCTATGTTACCCGACAACCACAAGGTCAGGGTCAATTTTAAATGCAAGAACACACAATGGATCACTGTCAAAAGTGCTACGCACCCTTATATTCAAGCTTCGTTGCCTCTGAGTTTTAGAAGAGAGGATTTTTCTTTATGCATATATGCAAATAGTGGGTCCAGATCCAGGCTCATGATTTGAAAAACTTTTGTAGAGAACAGCTTCCTAATATAACATTCCACGAGGTCTTAGCCTTGCAAATTAATGCAAGCACTCCATGTGCTGACAGAACTGGTAAATGGTTATCAATATTTTTATTCGAATATAGATTACTGAGACAACTTCATAAACGTTTTTACTGTTGTTAACATTTTAACTGAACTGCCATTTCTCATACTTACTTTCTGAATCTGGGTAGAGGTCAAACATGTATTCTGTATTAATGCTGCCGTGGCAATAATTGTACAGCATTTCCCGGTAGTATAGTTTCATACAGAGACGTTTTACACTAGCTAAAATCCGATACAACTTTAAATGGAAGATTCTATTATAAATAACCGCTCAAAATAGGGGTGTACTATACTGTATACCTCAGTAGCCAGGTATCGATCGATAAATTACAACACGTGTACTTCCCGACCTTTAGTATGAGTTGCATTGTTTAAAAGAAGAATTCACATTTGTGTAATAAATAAATACATCTCATTGCTGTTAAGTTTAACAAAATACGTAACAAAGTTGAAACGGAAATATAGGTACTTTCCGTGACTGAATAGATTACGATCGCACATCTTGAAAATTAAGAAACTAACTTCAAACATTAAAACGATAATAGATCTATTACAATCCCATCCTTACGGTGTCAATGTAAAATGGACATACAATTGTATTAAATAGATCTGTACATGTATTTTACAAGCATGGTGTGAACAGACATCCCTTGTACAAAGAGTGACACCGATGAGTGTCTACAGAAAGACCTTCATATGCCGCTCCCCGGAATGTGATCGAAAGAGCACAAAAGTTATTCTTTCGCGGTTTTATTGGTCTCGTATATACAAGTTATTACACAAATGAAGTAAATTCCGTGAATTTCTTGTGATTTCACCAACTTGCGCGCAGCCCTCACACTGACGACAATGTCATGTACATTGTAACGTTCTAGTTGGAAACAAAATTTCCGTGTCAAAATCATTCGGTTTTTAATCACACATAGTTTGTCGTTTTCCCGTCGTTTTATTGTATTGAAATTCGTTAGTATATATTTTCTTCATCATTGAATGATTGTATGTTTTTACATCAAACGTAAAGTAAAAATATATAGTTAGTTAAAGTGTGATAACATGGTCTCGCTGTGATTCTATCAAGTTTTGTCAATGAACATTCACAAAGTTCCATAATTTCATCATGTATAGTACATGTACATGTAATGAAATAAACAAATTGTATACGAGATCAAATTACCCGTCTGCCATGTCTGGTGTTTCATTTTCATGTCCAACTTTTGTCGATTTTAATTTTTTTCCGAGACTCATTAACCCCGAAAATAAAAGGATAGGAGAAGCAATAGGCTTTGAAAGCAAAATCAGAATTCACAAAAGAAAAGTTTCGTGTTCACTGTCGGGCAGGCATTACATGTTAACTGGAAATACTGATTTCACGGAGAAAAAAAATCAATTTTGAACAAGTTAAAGGTAAATTTGTCAGAAGCCGAATACGACATAAGTGTTTGAATATATAACAAGTGCTGCGAATCAAGTTATCAATTTCGGAAAGATACGTTCTCATTTTCTCATTTTGGCGAAACATGGACAGTACGATGTGAAAAAGGCATTTTATGAAAAAAATGGCGTACTGCACTTTTAATGAAAATGAAGCAGCTAATACTGTTTGTTATATCTTAAAGCACTGAATTGTACATACATGTACAAATATTGACATACGCATGAAGACAATTCAAACAAGGCTGTGTTGGTTCCCTAGCGGGTTCTTTTATTTACCTGTCATGTGACTTTGGAACATGGTGGGGGTAAGAGTGAGGTTGGGTGCCACCAAAACCGGTTGCCCAGTGGTGTTTTTGCCATGACGCCCGTTCTTTACCCCCCCAACAAGGCTGTTTTTTTTTTTTTTTTTTTTATTTTTTTTTTTTTTTTTTTTTTTTTTTTTTTTTTTTTTTTTTTTTTTTTTTTTTTTTTTTTTTTTTTTTTTTTTTTTTTTTTTTTTTTTTTTTTTTTTTTTTTTTTTTTTTTTTTTTTTTTTTTTTTTTTTTTTTTTTTTTTTTTTTTTTTTTTTTTTTTTTTGAGAATATGTACCCAAAACTGTGCTTTTAGGTTTTATATAAAAAAGTATATAATGACTCCAGGGAACATAATTTGCATTTATAATAATTCATGAACTTGCGGTAGCGATTTAGATTATCAGCCAGAGATACCGTTGAATCATTTACAAAGAAATGACCCCTGCAGGAATACTACACATGTAAAATTATATATTTTCTCCAATATAAACAACAATCTCGGCGGATTGTAGCTACTTCAGACCGTTTTGGATTTTTGCAACGGGCTGTAAATATTACACATACACGTATCACACGGTAATAAAATGGTGTGTTTCATTTTCTTATTTTGGAATTCAGAAACATTCGTGTGACATCGTAAGAAACCTTGACTCTATCGATTAAACTCTGGTTATGAAGTTAGTTTTACTGCACAACCTGTCAACAATTATTATTGAGTAACACGGATATTTCATACTGAACTTGAATTGGGTATAAGCTGCGCTTTTCTGGACTCTCGGGATAAACTGAGGTGTAACCTCACCACTTTAAGTAGCTATCGTTTGGTAATAAGTTCCCCCGACTCCAATGATCTGCTGCTTCAAAACTTTCTGAACTCTATGCCGCTTCACCAATTTTACAGAAAACATTTTATGACAAATTTATGTACAAGTATCGTTTTGTTATCATTCATGAAGATCGTTTTCTGGTTCTGTTACATGTACTTTCGAGTATCAGAATATTCGGCCGTGTCCAACGGACTGGTAATTGGACAGTGCATACACTGTTACTTTCCGGGTCATGTACAATAAATGCATACTGGCTCAGAGTTTACCAACGTGACTAGAGAAATTGATTGCTGGGAGTATCCCCGAGGATGTAGATGTAGATGACACTGTCTTTCGATTTTAAATCCGCTGAAATCTTTTTACCTTGTACATAAGATCTGCCACATTGTCTTCAATTTGTATTAAATGACATAAAGAAAGGTATAAATTTTAGCGCATGTACTAGGGTGTATTCGTAACGCTGTAATGGATGTTCCGAACAGGTGGAACAACTTACGAACGTAGCGGCGCACAGTTCAGAACAGATACTCTCTGTGCAGCCGAGAAAGGTGGTGTGCTTGGAACAAAGATGGCCGACAATTGTTTTTACCGCTGTGTCTGTGGCACGTTTTTTGCCACATCTGCTGCTGCAAATAACCACACATGTTCTGAAAGAGGTATATTATTTTGGAGAACATCTTTTCTTATTTTTAAAAGCATTAAAAGTAAATAAAAGCCGACGGAAGGAAAAATATATGCATACAATTTCCCACGCAGAGCCGTGACTGGCGTCAGCCGTACCGTTCCGTAACGTAACTAATGTGTGACATGCGTTTGCAAGTTATCCAGTAGTCATTCTAGAAGTCCCCAATGCCTTATTAGCCTAGGCTTTACAGTACAGCCCCCTCCCAGATCATTCAACATGACGGCCTTTTTTTTTGGTGTATCAGTATGGGGGGCTCCATTTGACTATATAATGCACTATTCAAATACTTGGAAGTTAAGGTGAAATAAAAACAATGCAATAAATACAGTAGTGAAATGGTGCCCCATATTTATTGCGCTAATCAGCTCTGTATCATTTTTAAATGTACTCCCATTTTTCATTTCAGCACAGTCAAAGATGTCTCTGTTTGTTCCTGACGAACACAGCAAAACATTTTTTAAATGTGCAGATTGCTCCAATTTCTTCCAAGATATGGAGGTATTCAAACAACATCCCTGTCATTCTGGCATTGCCGGTTGTTCTGACTCCCAAGACGCCAACACAGGCAATAGTGCTGTAAACATTATGGCTGAAAAAGGTACTAATTGGACTGAATCTCAAACTTTACTGCTTATTGATTGTTACAAGGGGTATGTTAGCCTCGTTAATAGTGGAAAAATGAAGAAGAAAACTATGTGGGATACCATAGGAAGTAAGTTTCAAGACATGGGATATGGGTTCAGTAGCGAACAAATATGTGGAAGATGGAAGTCGCTGATGAGAGCGTACAAGAACGCAAAGGATAGTAACAAAAAGTCAGGTAGCTGTAGGAAAACATTTGAATACGAAGATCAATTAGATGAACTGTTTGCGAAGGATCCAACTATTCAACCTGAATGCACTTTGTCCTCTAATTCAACTACGGTTTCAAAAAGATCTGCAAGCAAATAAACTGACAAAGACGATGATAGTTCATCTTCTGGTACTCCAGAAGTTCCAAAGAAGAAGGCTTCCCGTTCAAATGCTAGTGAACTGGTTTCTCTCTTTAAGACATACCTGGATGAGCAAAAAGAAAGAGAGAAAGAAGAAAGAGAAAGACGTGAACAGATGCATACAGAACGCATGCAAACAATGAACAGTCTAATAGCAGCTATATCTAGTAACAGAAACAATAATGCAGGCAATTAATCTTGCCACCATTCATTAGGAAGGAAAGAATGGGACCCACGTAACTAAGCATGTATGTTTATCTGGAATGTTTTCCAGATATTTTTTAACTTCAGTGTTGTTAGACCATCATTAAAATTTGTTTGTTTGTAGTGCTCCAACCCTAATCTTTTAGGGTGGGGGGGTGAGCACAAAAAAAGGGCCAGGCAGACATGAGTTTTGTATGTTTTCTATGGAGTGACAAAATTTGTTAGCCCAGAGGGTTAACCAATTTTCAAAGTAGGGGCTACCTGCTATTTTGGTTGGTAGGTACTAGGTAGAAGCATTACAAAGAAACACATTTTTTGTAAATTCTGGCCTTATTAATGTGTGTATCAATTGATTTAATCCTAATACATCCGACATTATTTTTCGCAGTGACCTTGGGTATAATGGTACGTAGAAAATGGTGCTTGCTGATAGTGGTCTTTTGGTTAATGTGTCCAGCATTCAACACTGAGATCATGGGTTTGAGTCCCACAAGCAGCATTCTTAAAGCCTCTGTACATCAGTACTAGCTGGTTCTACCAAGCAAACAGACCCTACTATAACTTTGTCCTGGGTTCGTATTTCGTGCTTGCAAAGGCCTATAAATCTTAGCATTTAAGGGTTAATACCTCTTCAGTGACATGTATTATTTTGTGTTGTATTTTTCATATTTCAGAATGTGGTCTTTGCGTGGAACACCAAAGAAACATTGTATTTGCCGACTGTGGTCATTTTTTGACATGTAACCAGTGTGCAGCAAAAGTGGACAAATGCCCAATATGCAGACAAGAAATCAAGCAAAGAATTAGAGTCTTCACATCATAAGCTGTTCTTAACTCTTACAGTGCTGAATTGTATTGACATTGAGACCAGTGCAGACCCAGATCAGCTGGCACTTAACTGTTTTGGCTGATCAGGATCTACACTGTTAGTTACTTCGACCAGTGTCTCAGCAGCTACCAATGTAGACTGATCAGTAAGCATGGTTGTGTGCCAACTGATCTGGGCTAATGCTGTCCAAGACCAAATACACTTTGTATCAGCAATTAAAGGATTTTAGGCTCTAAGGCCATAATAAATAGCACAATATAGCACAATACTTATATAATTGGCTCTTCCAATAGTTTTATGTAGAACATTTTATATTTAACACAAATATTTTTAAGGCAACTTCTAACAACTTACAAATCTGAAACAATTTTAGTAAGAATACTTAATATCATGAGTCCAAAGGTTTGCCATTTTATACTTTAATGATTTTGGGAAGCAGTTTTTAAATTAGAGGCAAGTAACTTTGACAAAACTAGCTAACATTAGCAACATAAAATATGTGCTATGTAACAAAATTTACATTTGTTACTTGATTTGTTCTGAATTGTTGTGTCAGATTATTGGTTAGAATTTTATATCAGTGTACATGCTAATTATGTCATTTGTTTCATTGCTTTTTGTCCCTAAGTAAGGATAATTAGAATAAGCAACATAAATATGTGCTATATAACAAAATTTACATTGGTTACTAAAAAGGCGTTTTTTTCTGATTAATTTTGTTGTGTCACATTATTGTTCAGAATTTTATATTGGTGTACATGCTGATTATGTCACTTGTTTTGGTGATTTTTGTCCCTAAGTGAGGGTAATTAGAATGTTGATATTAGTTAAGTTCGGAAATTTAGACATGGTTAACTAGGGTTATCCCTAGGTAATACTCAGGTATACGCAGATAACATTCCGCATTTGTGATTTTTGCCATAGTTTTACCTGGGTATTTAGTTTTGTTTGAAGAGTTTTCTAGTTTATATTGTTTGTTTGTTTGTTTGTTGCAACATAGAATCAGACAGGAGTATAGAATTATATTAAGAAATAATATATGCTGTTGCATTCCCAGTAACTACGTAAATTATATGCACTTTTTCTTTACAAAATGTTCTAGTCAATTTTTACTAGTCAGTACTTGCTGCATATCAATGTGGCTATATGTAGATCATATTTTGGAGCTGTTTATGTTCCCACAGGCGGAGTATCAGCTTGAACTGATGACATTGTTATTTCCGTTTCATTGAAAAATGAATGCTGCATTCAATGAAGGTTGTGAATTTGATATATGTTAGAACTGTGATGCAAAATGCACTTCTATGATATGATATATTCTAATCAAGCATTTCAAGATATGTGTCCAAAAATGAATGTATTTCAGAATTTAATGGTACTTATGTCCAGAGACACTTTATAAATATTGAATACATGATGTGAATCAGTGTGCTAACTATTTTCACATATTGACAATGTCGCAAGGAGAATAATTCCTTCTCAACTCAAGTAGATGTAAAATGTGTTGCAATAGGATCTTTAATTCTTAAAATGCTGAATTCTATTGGCCTTGGCGACCATGTAGAGTCAGATCTAGAGACTGTCTAATATCTCCTAACTCCTGCGTCCCCATTAATTCTTAAAGCAGGTGAGCGATTTTAGTGGCTGTGGCCTCTTGTTTATTATTTCAGTTAAAACATTCTGATCAAAATGCTTATATGGTATTCTTTTTGTGATATTTTATTGTCCCCTGCGAAAAGCTACATTTCCATACCTGCCCCACTGCACAACTTAAAAGGGATTGTGCATCGAGTTGCCACAAGTGAAGCAAGGAACACTCTTTCAAAAAGCTGGCTTTTCGCAGGGACACCATTTCCATTTTAGTATTGGTTGTTGAAGTTTTGTTGTTTAAACATGTTCTGTTTTTGGAAATAAAGTTGATAAAATATGTACTGTTTTGAAGTCATTTGTGTTTAAATGAGGGTGCTGTCATCCCTTAACCATTAAAGCACGGAATGTTTAACCAGGTTTGAAATTGTACTTAGACTGGGGAATGTCGGTGGAAGGTAGGCGTCAACTATTTCTTTCCGACAGATAATTTTTTATGCCCCCAGAGGGTGGCATATAGTAATCACACTGTCTGTCCGTGTGTGCCTGCGTGCATCCGTCCCACCTTGTCCGGGCTGTAACATTGTTATCCATAAAGGGATTTTGAATAACTTGGCATAAATGTTCACAATAATGAGACGATGTGTCATTCGCAAGACCCAGACCCCAAGGTCAAGGTCACAATTAGAGGTAAAAGGGTCTGTTTCGAGTCCGGTCCATAACTCTGTAATTCATGCAGGGATTTTGAAATAACTTTGTATAAATGTTCAATACCATAAGACGATGTGTCATGCGCAAGACCCAGACCCCTAGCTCCATGGTCAATGTCACACTTTTAGTGGTCAAAGATTAACGGGCTTTATATACATTATATCCCTTCCTCAGCTTCAAAGCCTTACTACGGGGGCAATCGTCACTGTCCAGTGACTACTTCTTTCTTGTTTCAACATGAAATATTAAAATGAAACTGTGTAATGCACAGAAAGGCTAAATGGTCATTTGATGTCAAAATAATTTAACATTACTTGTACAAGCTAGGAAGCAGATGGTTGCTGGTGGAGAAATTAAGTACTGGTTCGAGAACCAGGAACACTATTTAGGTGGACTGACCGCCGAGATATCACCTATAATTTTGGAAATAAGTATAGATAAACAAAACAAACAACAACCAAGCTTTTCATTGTTGTATTGCCTTATTTGTTACTCCATAGATCATTTGCACAAGAAAACAATCCAAAAATGTGTCTGACGTCTGTATAGATGTTGTATTTACACGCATGTGCCCAATGTTGATATCAACAAGCACAGTAACACTAATGCATCAGAAACTTAAACAAGATTTTGTGCAATACGGTCTCTTTTTAGAACACCTTCAGCATTTGCTTCTTGACAAATGTTTGCATTATTGTCATTACAACCTTCATCTGCAAGATCATCATCAAAAACGTCATTTTCCATTATACACAAATTGTGAAGAATGCAACAAGTCATTATAATTTCACAAGCTTTTGCAACAGAGTGTGTATCTATCATATGCAGCCGCCTGAATCTAGATTTGAGGAGGGCAAAAGATCTCTCAATGACCATTCTGTTGCTGGAATGGTAATAATTGTACTTCCTCTGTTGTGGAGACAAGTGACCATTGTCTCGATAAGGAGTTAACAGCCACTTCCGAAGTGGATAAGCTGCATCACCCAAAATATGAAAGACATAATTGCATTTCACTAAACCCATATCCCATAGGTCAGAGTTCTGCAATACCCGTGAGTCATGTACGCTACCTGGGTATCCAACAAAAACATGGCTAAACAGTCTGTTGTGCAAACAAACACACTGTAACTGTAAGGAGTGGAAATGCTTTCTGTTGACATAACTTTGTGGGTTGTTTTTCGGAGCTTTTATTTCAATATGTGTCCCATCAATTGCTCCAACAATCCCCGGAAAACCATTTCGTCGTGCAAATTCCTGTTCCTCGTTTTGCAATTCTTGTTGAGTTGGCCATCTTATAAGTCTGTTTTTTATTTTCATTATAGCTTTCATAATTTTATCTCTGCAAGCAACAACAGTTGATTCTGAAACACCAAATCGATCAGCAATTCTTGATATACTATCTTTTCCACCAACATACCACAGGGTAATGAGAAGCTGTTTTTAAATACTTATTGGATCTCTTCTGCCTGGTCCTGCAGGTAGTACTTCAGGGAAGTCTTTGATGTAATCTAGCAAGGAATAAAATGTAGCTGGTTTCATTCGAAACATTCTTCTGAAGTCTTCTTCTGTATAATGCGGGACTACTTCCTCTACATAACCTCGGATGCGAGACTTTTCTTCAACCGCACTGCAATAGACAAACAAAGACTGACTATAAACAAAATACTTTTAATAAAAAATATTTATTTGTTCCTTTATAATCATATGAAAAGTTCTGTCCGGTTAGTGCAGTGTTTTAAAGACGCAAGGGTTCGATTATCTGCCACATCGCCATTCGTTTGTAAAACATGTATGCCCCATGGCAGTCAAATAGTCATTTATGTTAAAGGTTACAGCGAAATTGACTTTTGACCTAATGACGTCAATAACTGACGCTGACCAACCTCCCTACTAAGTTAGAGGATCCTAGGCCCAACTGTTCTTGATTTATTGATCAGAAACCATTTTACAGTTGAAAACTACAGTGACCTTGATTTTTGGCCTAGTGACCTCAAAATCAATAGAGGTCATCTACTGATAATGCCCAACCACCCTATCAAGTTTGAGGATCCTACGCCCAACCGTTATTAAGTTATTGATTGGAAACCATTTGGACATGAGCAAAGCAACATGACCCCACATCATCAGTGGGATAATTACTAATCTATTCAACTATTGATTTCGTCCTAAAAACATAGATTTTTGCCTTATATTATTAAATAAAATGATGTTTATGCAGCCTAACACATTCGACGTAAGAC
Source organism: Saxidomus purpurata (assembly GCA_022818135.1). NCBI lineage: Eukaryota > Metazoa > Mollusca > Bivalvia > Venerida > Veneridae > Saxidomus > Saxidomus purpurata. The sequence goes on from JAFMSR010001823.1 coordinate 15,665, forward strand.
TGCACTGACAATTGTTAACGATGCACCTACTTACATTGTTTGAAGGATTGTTGCCATCAATAAAGCAGAGTGATCGCGTTTTCGCTCAATCTCGTCGTCTTCTTCAAATTCTTGCAATATAACTGCAGCAAACACTGCATAGTCAGCCATCTTGGAATTACACTTCCTGTTCCGGTATATTCGGAAGGTCTGTGCTGAAGAACATTCGGAACACTGTCCAGAACACACGCTTCGAATGCACCCCTAATGATGTGAGTACATGTATACTAACGACACCCCTATTTTAAGCGGTAATTTTATAATGGATTCTCCCACTTTATTTATCGACAGATGTATCGGTTTTTTGTTAGAAAGAAAGGTGTGTGTATAGGCGTAGTTAAACTAATATGAAATGCTGCAGTTTGATGGCCACGGCTGTATGTTTTCATTAACTTAAATTGGACACAGAAAGTCTTAGTCTACCTAATCAAAAAAGAGTCACTACTTGTACATTGTATAATTTTTATCGAACTACCTTGACAATCACTGATTTTTCCGTTGCAATTTATTTTTCATGTGGATCGTGAAGCTTTTTATATGTCATGCCATTAACAGGAAGAAGTGTATTTACTTAGTACGAGGATACACAGGTTTTGCATTAGGCTTATGACATATTTGTGAACTTCAGATTATTTAATTAAACAACTTAATGACCAGTAATTGAATTTTGTACGCCTTGCCCTATTGTACCTCACCAGAGCACGCAGTATCCATAATGTCATTTCCTAATCGATCATTTCAATCACTAAAAATCTACAAAAATATTGCATAATAGCAGTTTTCCTTTCAAAAGTGTCACATAAAGTGTTCAATCCTTCGTCCTTCGTTAACCTTTTATGGACAAACTTTAGTTTTAGAATGACAAAAGGCAAAGATATTTGATATGAAATATAGCTATATTGTGCTGGGTGTCACAATTTGCCTGCAAGTTACGCATATAAATACGATGGAAAAGTTAAATATGTATAGCTGAATACTAAGCCTCGCCCCCATATACAATGCACCATGTCCGAAGCTGATGGTTTACTGTCCATAGCTACAATGCTCTGGTGCATATCATTATGAAGTCTTACTGTATCAAGTTTGTTCAAACTATTTGCATTGTATTCTCTCTGGCCACGCCATTGGGAAACTTTTTCAAAATAGACTTTTACGGAAAGAAACAATTTTTAAACCACACGCTCTAAATCAAGCCTTGTCAGTTTGTATGTATGACGGTCTGTCGGTGTTGCAGAACGTTAATAAATACACCATAGCTGTGTGATGTGTTATATAAATGGGGAAAAAAATGTTTGTTTCCAGCAACGCAAGATTGAGATGTTAGATAGTTTATACGTAGCAAAGCCTAGTTGTCATTTACATTTGTAACAATTTTGTTCGAATCAAATCCAATAAATTAAATTTAAACATGTCCCGAGTGTTATTTGATAAAAGATTAAAAAAGATGCCATAAGTCAACAGGTTTTTAAAATTTGTTCTCTACATGATTTGTTGATAGAATGACATGTAGTCAAAACGAACACTTCCCTGATCGTTATATCATAGATACTGGGTAACACGAATGTGTCTGGATTGTCCTTTTACAAAGCAGTTTTATATGTTCTATTTAAAATTTATGCAATTGCAGCAAGGAAGTACGTCATCTTGTCTGCTTCGGGTAACGTGATTATGAATGGTTTCAAATTTGAAATCGTTTCGTACATGTGCAAACAATGTCTTCAGTCAACTTCAATTATCGACAGAAAACCCCGATCCAAAATAAAATAGAAAGAACTGCTTTCTTCGTTTCTAATATGAATGTGTTTAGTTTTAGGTACCAAAACACAATCTCAAGTCTTTTGCAATTTGATATTAAAACTGAATAATATTATCTAATGAACATTTTCATTGACATTTCCCATGTCATGTTCGTGCCAGAACACATTTGTTTAACATTCCTCAAAGATTCCATCAATAAGTATTTTGTTCAATCAAATAGTGATAATGTTGCACAATCATAGCTTTGAAAGATATGAGAAAAAGCCCATTAGATCAAATTAGATCTGATTAAAAATATTTCATTGCAGTAATGGAAATAAATAAATCATATACATGCTGATATTAACTTCGTTACCGTGGCCAGTAAACGCTCAAAAACTACTCCACTGATATAGAGAGCGATGTGTTGTGCCTACGTCTCTACTTCGTACGTTTTGATTCCCTTTATGAACGCTGAAATACAATAAGTGTAGAAAAGCAAGGCGGTAATTTATAATTATGCATTATTTATAGGAAATAAAAGCGAAATATGTGATTGCTTTTTTCAAACCCTTCGCCCTATCCGTAGATACAACATGTTCTCCCGTTTCAAACGTTGAATGGTGTACGTACATTAGATTCTGATGGTGATGATAATGCGTCAAATTTGTAATGGCGTTAGATTCAAAAAACATTGTGTAAAGAATCATTCTCTATTATGTGCTTCGTGCTGTAAACTAATCTGACCCATAGGCATGTTATATTGATTACTAAGATTCCTGTGATAAATCTTAATGTGTCATAAAAATATCTTGGCCTTTTGAGTGGCTTAGAGGTAAATATTTACACGATGATTCTTATACTATAAAGTATTTACATGTATCATATAATTTATTTATTGTGTTTTCTCCTCCATACTATTGTATGCACTTTAGCAGCTTGGGGATTACAATAACAGAGTGTATATTTGGACTGCCATGTATTTTAAGGTTACATTGCATTTACTAGAACTGATATTTGTTGATGTATTTTCGCTTGTCCTTGTCTTGCTGAGTTCAGAATTAAGTTTTAGTTTACCTTCCTCATTGTAGGGCGATTCGTAGATGATGTTTACCAACAATATGTTGTACTTTTATGCTGAACATATTTACGCGGCCCTTAACTGAGGACAATGTATGTTAAGTGGTCTGCCTGTCAACTTCTGTATTTAAGACCTCTTATTTCTTGCTTAAGTAGGACTTGACGTTGTGATTAAAGTCTGAATAACTTTCTGGATCCTCATTGAATGAAAACGGAATCAGTCAGAATACCGACCAAAGAAACATTTACCACTAAACCTTCAAAAAAGACTGCATACAACTCTATTTGTGATGTTACTGCAAATGACAAAAACTATCTAAAGAACTGTACTGTAATTTGGCGAACATAATTTCAAATATTGCTGTAAAGTGCTTGTCCTTTCATCGATGCAAATGCAATACCGGGTATGTTAAATTTTTAGTCGCAAATACATCTACTGATCCTTAAGGGTTTGAGGTCCATCAAAAAGATTTCTTCTTTTTTCATAATTGCACATATTAAATAGAGCGTTAAAATTTGGTACGTGCATTTAGTGGCGCAACTTTTGGTGGTAATGCATTGACGGTCCTAAAGGATCGGCACTGCTGTAGCATATGATATCAATTTCAATAGAAGCGCGATGTTTTAATTTCACCGCGAATCGTGGCAAAATCAAATAAAATATTTCAAGTGATGCTTTTTTTCACATGAGAAGTATATAATGAGAACTTTCTCCCAGAATATTCTATGTAACAGAATTATAAATGTTTTATGAAATTTAGAACGAGGGGAAAACAGTAATACAACGATTTCATTAGATGACTATAAAGCTGCCCACTTCATATGAATTGGAATAAAATTCTTCCATCAAGGATTATAAAGTGTGTTATTGATAGTCAATCATCTTGGAGCTTCTTTTTGTTGATAGTTTGTTTGTTGTTTAGCTCTACTGTCCAGTAGAGCTTATGCGACGGTGGTTTATTTGTCGTCCGTCCGTCTGTTCGTAAACATTTCTTTGACAACACTCTACATTTCACAATTGTCATTCAACTTTATTCAAACTTGCTCAAAGATTCAACATGTAGACGATCCTTCCATTTTCGGGGTCAAAGGGACAAAGGTCAAGATCACACTTTGAAAAAATTTTCCGCTTAATTTATTGAGATCTATATGACCCTCAGTCTACAAACATCTTTGGATGATTGGTCTTATTGCGTAGACGGTCCGTCTTTTTGGGGGGTTAGTTGGTTAAATGTAAAGGTGACAGTGACCCGAACTTTGAAAATCTTTTCTTTTCTTCTCTTCAAAATATAGAGAACTATATGACACAAAAGTCTTTATATTTCATAAGATGATTGGTCTGACTAAGTAGATGATTCCTACTGTTTTTTTGGCGTCAGTAGCTCCAAGATCAAGGTCACGGTGACCTCCGCTAGCTTTTCCGTAATAGCAATGTACAGATCATAATTTCCATTTGACTTTCATGAAACTTGCTCATAACGTTGCCCGCAACCTACAAATGTTCCTTTTATTTCGAGATCAGTGGGTAAAAGGTCAGGGTAACGATGACCCGAATTTTGAAAATCAGTTCAGCTCAATATTTTATACATGTACATATCACAAATTTAATTACGTAAAAATGCTTGGTTCTTTTTCACAAATTTAATTACGTAAAAATGCTTGGTTCTTTTCTGAAGAACAGTTTTCTTTAATAAAACAGATGTTCAGCTTAGAATGCATAGTTGTGGATCTGGCGAACAATTAGTCGAATTTGAGTATGGGTCAAACCGTCATTATTGAACAGAACTTCACTTTTACTAAACTTGAAAATGCATACTAGTAATTACTCACTTGGCTTTGATGGTCTAGAAAACATTCTCTACTGGGTAACACCTTCGTCAAATGCATCTTCAATACTAGTCGCTGTGCAAATTCACGTACCGAAAACCCGACGTGTTGACTTACGTTTTCGATCGAGTTGATTAATAAAAATTATTGTAAGAATTAAATAATAAAGTCATTTCAACAGTATGTAATTTATTTACAGGCAGACAGTTTAACAAATCATCGTTCATGGGAAGGACTAATGGTAGATCCATATCCTCCCTAATAAAGCCAGCTTACCGTCGGGGCCCAAACCTATGGCCCTCAATCATTGAGAGATTACAGTGATTTCAAGTCTTCGCAGCTACTTAAACTCGACCACGGATGCGGTCGATAAGTGCAAGAACTACTAATGAACACTATTACAACTGTTCAGTTATTTTCCATGTCTAAGTATCTGAAAGTGATAACTGTTCGCTGTCTGGTTATCAAATCGACTCCAGAAATCAAATGGATTAGAAACATGTAATTGATCGGCTTGAATGAACGGCTGACAATCAACTAATATTTAATTTAATCTGTCAATATTTCAGTGTCTGCTGAAATTGTACTTTCCGTACGGGGTTACTAATACAATTTATTTTTATGTCGCGCTACGTGTAATTTTAGAATTATGAAAGTCACCATCACTATTTAACAACAAAACGACGACTCCTAAATACTCGATAAATGTACATTGCATATATGGCCAGATGAGGGTTTCGTGACAATGTTAAACAAATCGCTAACTTCGCCAATTTCAAAACCCTACACCTCGACTGAAAAAAAATGACAATAAACAGATCATTTTCTACGGAAATTATATAAAAGTCTTTACTACAGTAGCATGGACAGCAATTTTGAATTCGGCACGGAAGATTGCAAAATGAACGAGTAGAGTACAGCATTTCCGATCAAAACAGTGTAGTAATTACACTTTTATTATACAACTACACTAAACTTTCTTTTTATTGCAACCGAAAATGACAATAAACTCCTCTCTATCGAAGAGTTGAAAATAAACAATCAAATCGGGAATTTCTTAATAGCTGATGTCGTCAGGCTGTTCTTAATTAAATAAAACGAAATGCTATTTATAGAACTCTTATTTGTCGTACTGTCTGATGTTTTTTGACGGATGATTGTATGTTTATATTAACTGTAATTTAGGGTGCTAGGGCACGCCACTGTCGGGTAATTCCGTATGATGACCCGCATACGACGTTTGGAAAATTGGTACTTTGCTAGCTTTATATATACATATATGAATTCATAATGTGTACGCTGGAACTAGTAAATTACATTACATTTGATGAAAATTAATTGAATACAACAACTAATTTATATAAACTAATATGCATGATTGTATGCTGCCGCTGTGCACGAGGTGCGGCTTTAGCAAGGGTTGCACCTTAGATGTAAATATCTATTCATATTCTACATATGAATCACACTTCGTAGACTGAGTTGCTTAATCAGTAACTATGAATCATTTGTCCATAACATTGTACTTTGATTACGCACCCTCTGATTTAGAAGGCTATATTATATGTATCGTGATCAAGCGTCTGCGTGTTTGCCTTGCTTTTACGGTAAAAAAATAAGAATCAGTTATTGTTCCATCAGGCCCACTCAGACATGGTAAAACTCTTTTGTGAGAATAAGAAAGACAGTAGTTAATACTGCATACTACTTGAACAAATTTCAGCTGTTAAAAGAAAGAAAATTTTAAAGTTGTTACCGTAACTAGTTGATTAATAATTGCCATATTTTTCTCATGTGGAAAGTATCGTGATAAAACCACACTTTTTTAAGCATTATATTTGATAATAGTGTTTGACGTATGTGATTAAATAACAAAGAATTCTGGTTAAATATGTTTAAAGAATACCGGGGTATTAAGAACAAATTGGGCTGTGCAGAAGTTAACAGTTCTTAAGTTCGTGTAAAGTTAAAGAAGAGTAAACATTTAGTAATTCACGTTCTAGTGTGTAAGATTGAGCTTAAATACGTTGTAAGCCCAATTTTGATGCCATAAAATATACTGAACTTGACTGATACAGGTATGCGGCACTAAAATAAATAGGAATGACAGTTGCCGATTTCATCATTTTGCACGAGGAAATGTAGGTGAGCGAAAAATATCGATTTTCATTTTCATTTTATTATTCTATAACGCAATTCAAACCGTAAAAACAGAATTTTTATTCTTAAAATCAGTCACTTCGAATAAATAACCAAGAGCGTGATAGCGCAATTGACATTTTGCTTGCCGGCTAATCACTCAGACAGTCACGTATATAAATGTATCATATTTGTTAAGCAATAATGTTATTTGCAAACATATATGCCTTATCAACCTGTTTACTATAAATCGTAACAAAGGTGGAAATTCATCTGTAAAATACAGTTACATTGTATTTCGTTTCTTTACTCCAATGTACGGATTCTATAATGAATTGGTGACTTTTCTCATTGTTGGGATTTCTTCACGTTATGCCATTTTGTGAATACGGATTTTACAGCGATGTTTTTTATTTGTTAAGTTTTATATGTAGTTGTAAATTAATAAAATTTACATTTCGCAGAAGTATGTATTATGTGTTGAATTAATTATGTTCTAAATTTGAACGAAATCTGCATACAAATAATTCAGTTATACCGAATTATAGAAGTGTAGTTTCGGTTCATATATAGAATTGCTATGTCAATGTGGAAAGAAAAGTCAAGATATTTGTCCGCCTGGAAACTGTTATCACGTTAGTCACGAGTGACATGAACTAGGATTGTTTGGGCTGTAATTTGATGATTAAGCACATTTTTCTCTATAACATATACACTGTTAAATTAACCTTTATCACAGTTTAGTTCGTCCAGATGTGAATTCCAGACTGACTTACACAAGGACGGACGGACACATGCCTACTAACGTCACCGCCAGTTTGATACACGTGGTTAATCAGAAAGTTTCACCTCTGGTGAGCGACCGGTCATTTCATAATATTCGACCTTATGGTACCTTGTAAATTCATACATGTAGTTCTCCAATGCATTTAGAGGATTCAAGTCTAAGGACTCACGGAAACCGTCACTTTTTAATTGAAAATGTGATATTTAATAATTATTAATTATTGAGCGTAATACGTTTTTTCCCATCCATGCAAACATACAAAACTTTTAAAAATAAATTATGTAATTCGATCATTGTTGGCTTTGGCGAATCTGTAGAGCCATATATTGTTGTTTTGGAGTGTTTGGAATTGTATGTGGTTAATATTGGCACAAAAGTTCCGAAATAAACATTGACATTCTTGTTGCAAAAAAATGTAACATACTGTAAGGGAAAATACTCTTTCAAGTTTAGAAAATATGAACGATAGTGGTTATTTTTCTGCTTATATTTTACCTGTGATTAAATGCTAAGAACTGAAGAGTCCAGAACGTGTTTTTTTTCTTGTGATCATGCCCAATAGTTTCGCAAAGATATTAGAAATCATAAACGCCTTACTAAGAAAAATGCTGGTCATGTGACTTCCAGTGAATAATTGATCAGATTCAAAATAAAACCCCTGCCAAAAACAGTAGTTGTCAGGCACTAAAGATATGGACGTTGTCTTCGGTAAAACGCAGAAGCAAAGATAACACAGAGTATTATGCCCACGCTGTGCCCCATGTTGTTTGGAAATTCGCAGACACTCTCCTCGAGAATCTTATGAGCGAAACAAAATGAAACACGTACACAAAGAATTCTATACACAAAAACTTAAATATATTTGATATCAATTTATTTTTGCTATGCTATATAAAGTCACTGAAACAGAGCAAATTGAATGTATTTTCTTACGTTTGAGCATTGTATTACTCTAGGAAGTATCCAGTACAATTGTTTGCTTGTTTTGGTTACAAACAGGGATAGTAGCGAAAACGGAGACAAATACTATTATTTTTGACGTACCAGATACTTAAGTTACATGTATCACCTCAATATGAGCGAAAACTACAAAATGTATTCCTCTATGATTTAACTTAAGTGCAGCCTTTACATTTGAAGGAGGACGCCATTTTGAGAAAAACACTAAAATATTAAAGCTGCTCGCTCTCAGAATATTTTTTAAAACAATTTTCATACTTATACATAAATATAAAACTAAATGCTAGAATCTAAATAAAAGCAAATGTAGGAATTTGCAGAAATCGATTGAAAATGTCGGTTACCGCTACACTATATGTTTATATTGGACTATTTCAAAGGCGTGTACAACGCTTTTGAATTTGGTAGCGTTTAATTTTGAAACTTAGAGATATGTTTTTACCAAAATCTGAAAGCGAGCAGCTTTAAGAAATTTCACCGTTAAATGGTCACATAGTTTCAGTTTTCCCGGACAGGTGGGCATACACATGTTTGAAATTCAATCCGATAAGACCGGCCTATTACTGGTTCTAATACCGATATCGTATTGATATCAAATAAACGGTAACGAAGTTATTACTTTGCAACGCGGCTCGAACACACAGCCCACACCAGGCAAGTCAAGCTGTTGTAGCCATAACTTTATCTTTTTAATGGAATTAAATACCTTTAACATAATTATGAGCTTGTCTCGCCTG
>JAFMSR010001824.1:0-20000 GCA_022818135.1 Saxidomus purpurata
TATCATTCTGTCATTTGAAATCATCATATGAGTAGCAGAGAGGTCCTGGCAGAAAACATAACACAAACAGAATATGACCTAATGTTCCGGAAAGACATTTTATGGTACCCATGATGACAAGGGAGTGATAAAAATGCTTCTAATAGTTATTTTCAACTTTCTGACAACTGTAAAACAAATGATGCCTTCCGTCAAATATGAGTTTTATTGCCTTTCACTTCACTGTTCACCATGAATGAATAATCGTATTATGCATTTCAGACTGCCTGACAAATAATAGATGATACATTTAGGGTTACTTCGCTCAGTCGTTATATGGCTAATAATTAGTAATGAATATCGACTAAAGCCAATTTATTTAATGCTTTCAGTGAAATACTGAAATATATCATGAAAAATAAAATTGATATTTTTACTGTTTCAAAGCGGTGAATATATCAAAGACTTCGACCAATTTTTCTTGGACAAATTCAGTACTAAAGGAGTTACGGCCCCGACTGGAAATTCAATAAATAGAAATAATTCAACATTAGGACAAGCTAGAGTAAAGGTGCTTGTACACTGCACTTTCCCTCTGTGTTCTCTGTCTGTGTGTAAAGGTTAAAAAATTCCCTTTAATACTTTTATATTTATGCTCCGGACAAAAGTGTGACGGACTAACGAACAGACGGATAGAGCCCATAACCATACCCCCTCCTTAAAGGCGGGGGATAATAGCCAAGAGGGCCAAGATGGCCCTATATCGCTCACCTGACTACCATTGGCTATAATACAAGGGGTCATGATTTTAAAACAATTCATAGAGGTTCACTACACAATGCTAAGTAACATGCCAAATATCTAAGCTCTGCCTGCCTGGTTTCTCTAAGTTTTTTCTATATAAACCTATGTGAAATTAAGTGACCTTCCCCCTCTCTGGAAGGTTTCATTTTGACCCTATGGTCATGATTTGAACAATCTTGGTAGGGTCCACTAGGCATTTCTACATGCCAAAGATCTAATATCTAGGCCTTGTGGTTTCAGAAAACAATATTTTTAAGGATTTTCCTATATAAGCCTATGCAAAATCAAGGAAACCCCAAAGCGGGGTGAATTTTGACCCATGGGTCAGAATTTGAACAGTCTTGGTAGAGGTCCACTAGATAATGCTACATGTCAACTATCTAAGCTCTACGCCTTGTGGTTTCAGAGAACAAGATGTTTAAAGTTTTTCCTATATAGGCTATGTAAAACCAAGTGACCCCCGGGCGGGGTCAATTTTGATCTTTGTGCCAGGTGAGCTAAAAAGCTCTGAAACATGCATTAATTATTTTTTAAGCAAACATTGCCTCAACTAAAAATTTCATTAATCACATAAATGAGCATTTATCGATTTTAAACCAAAATTAAAATAGCATTCTAACACTATTGGAAATTTCTCCTATATACGCAAGAAGGATTTGAGCGTGATAAAACTATTAAGTATATCACGCAAGGCGCCCAGAACTATTTTTGACTGCTGAAATTCCCTCCTGCGTAATTTTCACAACATATCTACGAGTTTGCATTCGCTAATACGTTTGGATTGGTACTGTTGTGAATGAATTCACGCGATATAAAACATAGTAAAAATTTCTACTCTTCCGGTATCGCCAGCAATATCAGCAACAACAAAAATAAGACGAATAGCGTTTTATTTGAGGAGTAAAAAGGAACAGCCAAAATTTCACGAAACGCAAGGATTGCACGGAAAACTGAAAGTTTCAAGACAGCGACTTCATTTAAGCACAGCAAATAGTATCCCATCGAACATTTTTTTGTTTAAAATAATGTGTTCGAATGGAAATAGATTATATTTTTGAGTTATATACCGGTTGGTATATCACTGTATGTCGTGTAGATGCTTCGTAATTAATCACTCAGGCCTTCGGCCTTCGTGATTAGATTCCTATGCATATACAATCCCCACAGTGATATACTAACCGGTATATCACTCAAAAGTGAAATCTATTTCCTAATTGAAACCTTTTGCAATAAAATGAACTTTGAAGTCTTTGGACTAATAATGAAACAGCATTTACTGTATCTTAGCGGTTTTAAAGAATTATTATGGATCCTGATAGTATTGTCGAAAAGATAAGATATGAAAATGCTTAAACCTATACAGTATGGCTACAGTTTTAAAACAGATATTAATATTTATTACCTGATCAAAGGTCAGTCCAGTACAATGATCCTCGGCAAAATCCTCCACATTTCTTGCTTGAATTTCCTTTGCAAGTATATGAGCAATCTGTCTCAGGCATTCGTGCGTCCAAAAAACCATAAGTATGTCCACATACACAATAGGTCGCAAGCGTTTAAAAATAATAGTTTATGCTATATACATGAACTAAATACGCTTATGATAATAAATGTTAGTACTTACAACAACCCTTTAATATGTAGTTATTATAAGTATATCTCAACTAACAAAACAAGATAACAACATGTAAATGAAACAAGAGGACCAAGATAGCCCTATATCGCTCACCTGTATATTGATTGCCAATAATACAAGGAGTCATGATTTTAACATAATTTGTAGAGGTCCACTACACAATGCTTAGTAACCTTCTAAAATATCTCTGGCTCTTGTTTTTTTAAGATTTCCCAGTATATAAATGTAAGACTATGCGAAATTAAGTGACCCCTTCCTATGTCCCCCCCCGTCACGGGAAGGGTTAATTTTCACCCGCGGGTCATGATTTGAGATCTTGGTAAATGTCTACAAGGCATTGCTACATGAAAAATATCTAAGTGCTAGGCCTTGTGGTTTCAGAGAAAAATACTTTCAAGTTTTTCCTATGTAAAATCAAGTGACCCCTGGGGCTAGGTGAGTTTTGACCCAAGGGTCATGATTTGAACATACTTTGTAAAGGTTTGTAGTCCGTCTGTCCTGGCCCGCACTTGGGCATATATTGGGTACTATATCCTTCATTCCGTCAGGTAGCCAACAAAAAAGGGGCACATGCTGGGGTAGGTTTAATACTTTATATAGTGCGTGCTTTCTTATAATTGGAGGCAATGGAAAGTACCCAACAAATGCCCATTTATAACGTCCGTCCGTCTGTGCGTCCCCACTTACAAATTCGTGTCCGGAATGTAACTCTGTAATGCATTGAAGGATTTTAAAATCACTTGGCACAAATGTCTAGCACATCAAGAGGATGTTTCGCGTGCAAGACCCACGTCCCTACCTCAAAGGTCAAGGTCACACTTGGAGTTTGAAGGTTATGGAATCCTCTGTATATGCACACATTCGTGTCCGGACTGTAACTTTGCCATGCATTGAAGGATTTTAAAATAACTTGGCACAAATGTCAAGCACATCAAGACGACGTGTCGCGTGCAAGACCCACGTCCCTACCTCAAAGGTCAAGGTCACACTTAGAGTTTGAAGGTAATGGAATCCTGTATATATGCACACATTCGTGTCCGGACTGTAACTTTGTCATGCATTGAAGGATTTTAAAATAACTTGGCACAAATGTTCAGCACATCAAGACGACGTGTCGCGTGCAAGACCAACGTCCATTCCTCAAAGGTCAAGGTTATACTGTAATCCTCTATATATGCACACATTCGTGTCCGGACTGTAACTTTGTCATGCATTGACTGGCACAAATGTCTAGCACATCAAGCCGATGTGTCGCATGAATTTTAAAATTACAAGCACATGGAGAGGACAAAGACTGTGAGACACCTCATTCGGGGGCATTCGTCACTTGTGAGGGACAGCTCTTGTTTCTCTTAAAATATTTTTTTATATTTATTCGAGAAATAACGTTCGTTTGTTGCTATGGATTCGTAGCTCTTCAGATTTTATCGTCCGTTAAGCTGGTTCTACTTTTGATAAAGACATTGTTTAATAATACTGTACAGAATCGGAAAACAATCTGTCCAACCACGGTATATAAACGCAAAATCCCGTGCAAAACAATTTGAAATAGACAAAAGTGGACTGTTGTATTTGGAATTTATCAAACGGCAAACTTAGCCTGTGATTTGTCGGCTATGGGCAGCTTTTGTCTAATTTTTAATGCTGAGTAACAACAAACTCGTAAAAAAGCACGGTTGAAATTCACTCAGCTCAGTGAAATGTATTTGGATCTTTCACTCAAAACAAGTAGTTATCCATTTGGATGATGGTTTATCAATAAAACCGTATTAATTTGAAGCATTTTGTGTTGTAAGATATACGACAGTTGAAGAACATAATTCGATTATATTTCTAAGGTGCAGTTTTGCACCTGAAAGACGGTTTAAACTAGAAAAAAGTAGAACTTTAAAAATGGTAATCTTTGTTTGGAAGGCTTTTGAAAGTTGCGATTTATACGCCAGGGCCTACTATATACTGAAGGGGCTTGGCCGGAAGCAAATATACTGTATCTTAGAAAATAGATACCAATGCATTCTTCCGAGAAGCGGTGACTTAGCCACTAAAATGTAAATTCGTGGATTGCTAGTTCGATCCCAAGTCTAGGCATGAGTTCCACGTTGATTGATCATGGTGATTTCCAGCCTCTGCATAATTTATATAGGAAAGCAGCCAGTGGCTTGCAGAAACTTGATCCTACAGATTCTGAACTAAAGCCTAGTAAGAGAGGTGATTAGATGGCCACCTCTTTACAGTCGTGTTTGTTTTATTTTTTTTGGAAAACGTTAAAACCCATTATAACGTAAGCCGGCTAGACAGACAACTAACTCCTTAATATACATGTGCAGATACAGCTACATTTTGCTGTTTTTCCAGGCATAAACCTTAAAATATTTCATATTGTTATAAAACGCCACCTACCTTGACCATTTACAAGAACAACTCGTCGCTCTGTCATTTCAAATGCAATAGCATAAGTATATATATTGCACGAATCAATCGTGGCTATTTTCAATTCTGGTACAGGTGTAAGCAGCTTTGCGCTGCCTTTTGCTTGAAAATCCGAGCTGCACGATTTTACAGTGCTCTTTGAGGCAAACAAAAAAAACGCTTTAGTTGCTTGTTAGCCACAACGGAATAAATGAGATAGTTAATGTTATATTGTCGAAGACTGAAAAACTTACAATCTATTATATGTGGTCTAAGTCAGATAGATCACTCGTAGCCGTCTCCAAATTACATAGACAACCACAAATGCCTGGGTTATGGACCCGTCACCAAATTTAATACTGGTCCCATGTTGTATGGAACATATACACTTAAGGGAACTTCTAACGCTACCTTGACTCTTTATTCATTATTTTGAAAACCACTGTAAGAATTTACTTGAAACTTAACACGAATAATAAATTGTATATAAGACAAATTTTGTATAATTTTACTGCAAACGACCCATCGGTTATTAAACTACACTCGCTCAAAGATAATAACCCCAAAATCGAAAGTCGTAATTTTGCCGTTTCCGCAATGTAATTGGACGGAATGCACGTATAAAAGTTACTACTACTGGGCCTTGTTAATTTTTTTTTCTCGGACTTAAATTTTTCATTCTACATTGACTGAATACCCGATAAGGTGACAATATTGTACATGTTTTCTAAAACGATGTTGCTGGGAAGACAATAACCAATAATAAGAGCGCCTGATTATTCTGGTTAAGGGTACCGTTATACTGTTATGACACTTCCTAAACTGTTCGAAAATTAAACCATTCTGAACGTAGAGCCTGTGGATGATCGCTACCACTAACACAGGTTATTATAATTAATCTAATCTCCATTTCATACTTGTTGAAATAGTCAGGAAAATAGCTACAATATCTATACAGCAAAGGGCTCAAATTGTTGG
Source organism: Saxidomus purpurata (assembly GCA_022818135.1). Lineage (NCBI taxonomy): Eukaryota > Metazoa > Mollusca > Bivalvia > Venerida > Veneridae > Saxidomus > Saxidomus purpurata. Next base: position 5,807 of record JAFMSR010001824.1, read on the forward strand.
TCTAATTGTATGTGACATTTTTGCAGCTTTTTGGGTTGGCGCTTTGGGATATTGTTGCCGTTGTTTAAAGGAATTTGAGTTTGTGATATTAAATTTGATATTTTATGAACTAACTATTGTTAAACAATGTAGAGATGGAATAACAGATTAAATTATTGATTTTAAACCTGTGAAATGAGTTGTTCATTTTTGCGACTTTCGATTTCGAGGGTAGCGTACATTACACGTGCGGTAAATTGGTCTTAACGCAACCACCAAATAATGTATTAGTTCAGTTGCGGCGAAATACAACAGTCCACATGTTGTGAAAATTTGGTTAAGATATCTGGTAGAGTTTCTGAGATATTCAAATATATTGAAAGGTAGCGTTAGAGGTTCCCTTAAGTGTATTTATACGAGATTTGAAACAACTCTAATCCTTCTATCACATCTCAGGGATAGTGTTTATGTCATTTATAAAATAGTAACCTATAGGCACCCGGTTACGCTGCTATACGATCATGATATAAAGGTACCAGTCGTTAGATATAAGAAAGTCATGCGTCGTTGAAGATCTAATCCGCACTGTAAACTCAATGGTACCCCGCGCATGCTGTTTGATGTACTGCGAGGCGGGAAACCTATCTTTAAAATGACATGTTTATAGTAGATGTGGTTTGTGCAGAAGTGACAGAAGTTTTTTTTCTCGAAATTATCTTAATCCAACCGTATTCGATGCAGTTTGGAATGGAATTTGATTTAGAAAATTGTTTTGCATTGGAAAAAACGGGTGAGTTATTCCTTATTTACACGAATGCCTTAAATATGCGATGCGAGTTTTTAGTTGTTTCAAATCTTATATGTATGTATATGTTCCGTACAACATTCGACCAGTATTAGATTTGGTGGCAGTTCCATACCCCAGGCATCTGTGTAAACAACGGCTACTCGTAATCTATCCTTTACTTGCATATTCAATGGCAGCTAGTATATTTTGATAAGGCCTTGTTAATCCTGGTTACATATGATAATAAAAATTATGCAGGATTTTGTGTCAGAATTGTTCCCAGTATATTTTGTAGGATCTTGTACTTTGAGATGTAACTGATGCGGTAACAACTGATGTGCAATAGATGGTCTCCGATTTCTAGTTCACTGCCATCATGGATCTTTTGCCACGGCTACCGACTTAGGGAAAATTATTGTACGAACGGACACTAATTGTTAATTGGCGTGGAACAGCACGATACGTTACATACATTGTGAGCCTAATGCCTGGATATCGGATTCGAAAGTGACTTAGACTATTGTTAAATTGCATAGAACGTTTGAGTTGGCATTTGTTGTTTAATATTTTATTTACAATTGAATATGGTTACTGCCTCACTAACATTAAGAACACTTTGCTATAAGTATAGTATAAAGTGTCGATCAAAAGTACTTAATCTAAAGTTTAATTGCCAGAACTGTCGCTCAAGTCAGGTTCATCGGAAGGGATCAGGCGTTCAGTTAATAACCAAAATTTTATTTTTGTATAATTGTGTTTGCGATCCGAGGGTTCTCAACGGTCTTGTTGTCACAGATTGGAAACATTGGTACCTTTTATTAGATAGTGTTGCAACACGCATTATACCGTTGCTGTTGGTATTTAGCTGTGTCATATGGTGTGCCCACGTTTTGCATAAAAAGTTTGCACCCAGACCGTATTTTGTGTGTCCGATGAATTTGCAGTTTATGTTCTGTTTGCGCATCTGTCTGTAAAATGTACATGATGCTTTTTGCCACTTAATAATTGTAGACTCGAGTTGCTTCGGGTCATTGGTCTGGCCCTTATGGTACTGGTAACACCTAGACAGCGTTGCTGCTTTTCGCTCAATACATCGTGAAGGGCATACTAAAGTCTGTTAGTTGTATATGATACCGTATTTGTTATACGCTACGCGAACCCGAGTTAATGGTGGTTTAAGCAATTACTAGTACTTCAATTTGGTAGAGGAATCTATACACCATAGGTCGGCCTAAACATGCCAACCTTTATTTACCTTTAGATAGTATATATTATATGATTGTTTGTTATCTCGCTGTTTGTTACTGCACAAACGTTACAATATGTTAAATAAACATAGAGAATGGTTTCCCTTTTACTTCGGGTAATATCAAATAACCAATACATGTATTAAGTTGTTAATATTATGATATTATTCGGATCAAGTATGTCATTGCGCACACAAAAATGCATTAATATTTTAGATATTCATGATTTGAATTTAAAGTGATATTACTTTTCAAAGTGACCATCCTTAAACATTAATCAGTGATTTATACCCCAAGAATAATAAACATTGCCATAGTTATAACAAAAAAATTGACTATCCTAGTAAAAAAATAACAAATCTACCGTTAGTAAGGTTAAGGTTACGGTTAAGTATATCGTAGTTTTTATCTGTCAATAACAGAAATAACTTAGTAAACTTATTAATCATATTTCTTTACAGCATCCACTGTGCTTTCAGCATAATTCTTGACTATAAACCAATGTGGTCATTTTGAAAGGTAATATAACTTTAATGCTGATTCATCAGGTGGATGTAAATAAATAAACTTTCTAGCATTATGTCAATAAATATTGTATTTAATTCTTTCATACTTTGATTTTAAAATACATGTCTCTAGTCAGTTTGTGTGTTAACAATACAAACAAAATGGTAAGCAAGAATAAATATTTACTTAAACATTAGTCTGTATGTATTAAATCCTATATGATTCACAAAGGATAAAAATTGCATTCAATGGAAAGGTTATTTGGTAATTAAAATTTAAGTAATTAAAAAGATGTAAAGTGTCTTTTCTAAATTACTTAATATAATTGTTTTACAGAATATTTATGTTTAGATCAAATTCTCTACAGCAAATAACGAAGAAAATTTGCCTGCTTGTATATTTTAATTGTATATTTCTAATGACATTTTATTGTAAGTCATAATTTGATCATCGCTTAGTTCGATGCCCAGTACTTAGTTTTTGACTAGATTATTACTGTAAACTCCAGAGCTTCGTAAGTTTTTCATTCAATCTTTACCAGCTTGTCAAAATATATTAATTACCAAACAGATCGCATTGGAAACCGGTGTGTCGTCTTTTAACTGTGTGAAATCTGTTGACTAAATTGTGACTCGCCGCTCTCTAATTTAGCTACATATAGTGTGCCTTGGCGTTCTGTTTCTCAGCATCCACTGGCTACTCTACACAAGTGGTTAGTATCAAGCTTTTTTGCGAAAATTCTGGGCGTAATATGGTCTGTTGAATTGGACCTTCTTACACCCGAGTGTCACATGTTGTACAAGATAAATGTTTGGCTGGAACAATTTAAAGCTTATTTCATATTATCCGACATGGATCCGCAATCAAAGATCTAGCATGTTGTGCTAAGATTATTGCTTGAGCACTGCTTACTCATTCCCCGACAACAAACCACAACTCATCATTTGCCAGTACCCACATGTGGTGCTCTTATTACGTTGCTAGCAAGAGTGTTTGAATAACTGTTATGGCGTCATCAGGTGGAGGGTATCCGTCGCCTTCAGTAATATTTTGATGGTGGCAGGAACCCAGGTGGTGTTGATTGTAGGTCTTTCGATAGTTGCAGGAGCCCGAGTGGTGCTGATTGTAGGTCTTTCGATGGTTGCAGGAGCCCGAGTGGTGCTTATTGTAGGTCGTTTGATGGTGGCAGGAGCCCGGGTGGTGCTGATTGTAGGTCGTTTGATGGTGGCAGGAGCCCGGGTGGTGCTGATTGTAGGTCGTTTAATGGTAAGAGGAGCCCGAGTGGTGCTGATTGTAGGTCGTTTGATGGTGGTATTAGCCTGAGTGTTGCTGATTGTAGGTCGTTTGATGATGTTACGAGCCCGAGTGTTGCTAGTTGAAGGTTATTTGATGGTATTATGAGTCTGAGTGGTGCTGATTGAAAGTCATTTGATACTGACTAGAGCCCATGTGGTTTTTATGATATTGTATTGATATAACTGAAACTATATGTCATATGAAAATATTATTCAATTTTATATCCATTATTACATTTGTAAACATGAGAATCGACTTTAGGCCTATCGCATAATATAAATTATGTGTACATAATTATTGAAATAGTTTTTATATCAACGAACATGATACCAGTGTTGTTCGAAACGTTCGTAGACTGTCACAATAGCTCCCACATTTTTGCACAGAAACTGTTGAAATTGTGCGTACATTTCGTTTATCTTACTGCCTATAATGTGTGTATACGAGGTCAAGATTTCTATGTTTGAACTTTGTTTTCTAAGAAGTTACGTTTCCATACTGACTTCTATCCGAAAATATATAAAAGAAAATGTAATAAATAATGTGTGACAGATGGGTACCTCGTCTATTGAGACTTATTTGTGACTACATTTGTAACAAAGTCTGAATAAGCAATAGCAGATTTTATTTATTTTTGTAGATCTTTAAAAGAATAAAATTCTTGATCGGAATTCATCTTTTCAATGCAGGATTATAATGTTTCCAAATATTTGACCACCTGATTGACTCGATTCACATTGAATAAATGAATTGATATACCTGTGAAAGGGATAAGTACTCCATACGTGTAAACACGATATCCATGTAGACAAAAATATCTAACCTGTAGATTATATAGGTGTATTGTTGAGAAAAAACGATTTATATTCAACGGTAATAGAAATTAATAAAAGTTGTTGCTATATTTGTTACATTGCCTCAAACTCCAGCGATCACAAGATAACTATTAAAATTTGGAGACACGATGAGAAGTAAATACTGTATTTAGATTGAAGTAAATACTTGCTGCAAGTGGCAGAATATTGAAAACTAATCTGTATTGTCCCTGGTTGCCATCATTTACGACAGAAGACCACAGTGATGTTGATTTTTTTCCGAATATTAACGCTTTGAATTTTGTATTGTCATTATATTTTAACTTATCGCTCTTCACAGTTACGATTTGCAGATTTTTTCCCCTTTTGACTGGTGAACTCATAGATAATTGTAAATTTTTCAGACAAATTGTAACAATAAGTTAGTTATCATTAAGTTAGAATTTGTGGGACAATGTACACAAGTATGCGTTCGGATATGCCAAAGTTTTGATTGTTTGTAATTAATTAATATCAGAAATATCGACAGACAAAACGTCGAAACGACAAAAGACAGGCACGGCACAATGTTGACACAACAAAACATGGAAAAACAATAGAAACAATATCGACAAATAACTACATGTACAGACATATAAATTCGGGATGTGTAAGGAACGTACCTCTGATCAGTTTAAGACTTGGACAAGATCCATACTTTCATACATCACATACACTCTAATGGAGTAAATTTGAATTTGAGTAAGAATGAAAAATTTCCGTATATAAGTCATACAGTGTCAGAAGGTCTGAGAAGTAATCAGTCTTTTCAGGCGTGATTAACCGTTAATTTGTTTCATATGCACTGAATATATTAAATGACAATGAAATTATATATGGTATTGAGTATAAAAGGTTTTTTAAAACGGTAAACAATCAATTTAAAAGTACACAATTTCTGAAAATACTTTGTTATGTTACATTATAGAAACCTGTGTAGCTCAGTGACAAACCGCACGTTACGTAACAAAATGAGAAAATGTGCAACCAGCAATTCTGATTTAAAAAAACAAAAAACACCAGAAAATTTCTGAATAATGTCTGCTATTGTCTTTTATCTGTCAATCATTTTCATGCAATAATTCTTTACTCGTAATAGAAAAGATCTGTTTGTACTTATGTAGATTTGTCAATTAATAGCATATGTCAAAGAAAGCATAGCATCTTCAACCGCAGAATGACTTTACCATCATTGACTATTATATTTTTATCCAAACTGGATCCTTTGTTCACATTATATAATCTCAAATGGCAAGAGCTGTTTGTAAAACATGTATGCCCCCTTTGATGCAATCAGTAATGTGAAAAAAGCAATACATGCGGCCTGAAAAAAATTGGTTGGCCTTGAAAAGAACAACAACAATATTTGGCATAAAAAAAGTGTTGGCATTCAAAAAATAATTGGCTTCAAACAAAATTCATGTGGCCAAAACATAAAAATCCTGGTTGCCTTGACCTTTGACATACGGACCCCAAAATCAATCTGCTGGGCATGACCAACCTCAACACTAAGTTTCAAGATGCTAGGCCTACGCGTTCCCGAGTTATCATCCGGAAACCGTTTTAAAATTCCGAGTCACTGTGACCTCGACCTTTGACATACTGAAAAGTCATTTGCTGGTCATGACAAACCTCCACATCAAGGCTTACGCGTTCTCAAGTTATCTTCCGGAAACAGTGTTACAATTCCGAATCACTGTGACCTTGACCTTTGACCTTTTACTGACCTCAAAATCAATAGGGGTCATACACTGGTAATGACCAACCTGCACACCAAGTTTGAAGATTGTAATTTAAAGCGTTCTTAAGTTATCGTCCGGAAACCGTTCTCTACCCACCGACCAATTCCCGGTCACTGTGACCTTGACCTTTGACCTGCTGACCTCAAAATCAATAGGGGCCACCTTCTTGTGATGACCGACCTGCACACCAAGTTTGAGGATTGTACGCTAAAGCGTTCTTACGTTATTGTCCGGGCCCCCAACCGACCGACCGACCGACCGACCGACCGACCGACCGACATGTGCAAAGCAATATACCCCGCTTCTTCGAAGGGGGGGGCATAAAAAGCTTATAAAAGCAGAAACGTTACATCACAATATACATATATATGTACATGTATATAAATCAGGTTTAGAGCTTTGAATTACACAAAGATGTGGTATAATTTCAAATGACTTCGCTGTGATGACTGATGTGAAATCCCAAGTTAAAAGTGTTTCATACTATGTTCACCATTCTGTTATTTGAAATCAGCATACGATTTCCATAGGTTTCCTGGAAAACAGATAGAATAAAACAAACAGCACATGACTTAATGGTCAAGAAAGAACGTAGAGCTAGGACTAGCGAATTAAGGAAATGCATCGTGACAAGGCAATGATAGTAAGAATAGATATGTTTTATCATCGGAGTTTTTAAAGTAAATATGAACTCATAGACAAAAACCAACCATAAAAATCTCCATTAATTATTTAAAAGCAGAAATAATTTAAACGAAATATTTTTGTAACATAAATGAGCATATAGAATTTTTAAAACGAAAGTGAACTAGCATTGAATAATTTTGTAATTAAATTAACATATACAATTAGCATTTCAATGGAATCAGCTAACTAAAGTCTTTGGTATTATAATCAAATGACCTTTTTCTCTTTGTTAGTGGTTTTATAGAAACAGTCGGGATCTCAATAATGTTTCGTTGTGACGGGTTGAAAACTTAGATACATGTATGTAAATGCTTAACTCTTCACAAAATGTGAACATTATAATACATATGTTACAAAACATTACCTGATTAAAGGCCGGTACGGTACAATGATCCTCTGCAAAATCCGCCACATTTCTGACTTGAATTTCCGTTGCAACTGTAGGAACAATCTGTGTCAGGCATTTGCGCGTCCGCAAAACCTTCAGTATTTCCACATAAACATTGATTCGCATACTTTTATAAATAAATAATCGTTTATTTTATATACTGAATATGCTTAATAATGATAAATGTTAGAACTAACAACATACTTTAAATATGCGGTTAAGTATATCGCACTTACGTGGTAATGAAAACAAATGTAAATAAAAACTGAAAGTGCTCACATTTAAATATGCATATAAACAACACTTGTAAATTTTATATCTGCAAGCGCGTCTTATACTTACTAAAAAGAGCATGCATATTATCTTTGAAAGGAACAATAACTTTTGGGTGTTCTATTTTTATTATTCTGTAAAGTAGTTTTAAAATAGTCCCTTGTCACATGTAAAGCGTAGTTGTACAAAACCTGTCAACGGCTAAATGGCTAAACGTAATATTGATCTTAGATTTGGTGGAATTATTGATAAAATTGGACTGATTTTTTTTTTTTTTGAAAATGGTAGGATAAAAACAGTAACATAAGAACCTGAAGGCATCAATCTTATTTCTGCAGTTAAAAGTCGTCATTCCCACCACGGCGTCAGACGACATCAAAGACGACACCAAGACAAGGAAAAGTTGCGGTTAAATTATGAAATAACATCCGTTCCAGCGGTGTTAGTCGTTTAATAAACATTGATTTGGAGTACCGAAACGCAGTAATTAGCCACGATGGCCGAGGTCCTGAGTGGTTTATAACTGTGTATCAGTGCGACAAATTATTGTTTATTAGACGATAACAACGCTGAAAAGCATGTTATTTTGATTCTAACATGACCAGATATATAACAAAAGGTGAATAAATGCAAAGCTTTATTTTCTACGCGAACGCTCATTTAACGTCATGCGGCGCAATATGACGTCATGTTTACAGCATATCGGTTCCCACGTTGTTTATGGTTTAATATAACATAATTGTTCTATTCTTTGTATATAGAGACAAAATCGTGAGACATGTTAGAATGCATTATTTACACCGTAACTATTTATCCAGAGACGATGTACATTTTACGACAGTAAGAATCGTCATCACAGGACAATGCTGTGTAAAATTGTTGTGCTTCCCATTGTATTGTCGTTTAAATACAGAGATAATTCAAGTGTAGATACTTACCTCTGTCATTGCATACGTATTTGCCATAGATACACAGTGGCTGAGACAGAACTCTGTTGTCATTGACGAACTCGTTTTTATCTCTTCGCTCAGAATACGTGGACAGTCTTTGAAGCATCCGATGTACTCGGCTGAAATTAGTGACAGGAAATGATCTGTACGAATGTATCGTAATCACATTGAAATCAGATCTTTTGAAGCTTCGATACTCTGGAATCGTTTTGATATGATAATTTTAATGAGAGTGCGTGTGTCACAAGTAAAGATGTAAAGATTAACAGTTTTGACTGCTTTTTGGCAGGGGCTTGTCTTATACATATAAGACAACTGATACAGTTCCTCCTTGCTCAAAGGTTGTATATTAAATCCAACTGGAAAAAACAAACAGTATCTATCCGTTTCTCTGGTTATAAAGTTAAAGGTAACCAAAGTTTGGTGAAAATTAATTAGATACAACAGAAATATTACTTACATTTAATCACTCGCTTGTAAAACTGTGATTCTTCATGTGTAATGTCGTGCACACCGATGAAGGAAGCACACCCTGTACACTGTTGCCCTTCTGGATCATAGGATATACTTAAACATGTTCGATTATTCGAACACTTAACCAAGCATGAGAGTTTACTGATGACAAATTTAAATATCATCTTATCCTCTTGACATGTATAGCCGCTCATATCTAAGTCTTGATAAAACTTTATGTTCTCGCAGGTGATACACTGGAATAACAAATATGAAAATAGTAACGGTAAAATACACATTTTTATAACGTTTTTGTTTCTTGCACGAGTAATATTTCTTTGCAAATGAACAACGTAACTGAATTGCATGCTTCGTCTTCTTATGTAATTGAAATCGATTGAATATAGTTATCCATAATTATATTTTAATGAGGTTATTTGACATTTCTTGGTCATATTTCAGTTAAATCGATAACTGAAGGCTTTAGCAAATATACTATTCTAGTATGACAGGCCGTTTTCATATCACATACCAAAATATAAACATATAACGCTTCTATAAATACTTATTTCTGTTATTAAAACATTTATCTGTGAAACAATTCACTACCTCGTCGATTATAAGAGTGAGATATCGTTCAATTTGAATGCAGCATATTTGTTTTGAAATAGAATCATCAGATTCGTTGAATTTTATTTAATGATTTTCTGTCTTAAATAAGATCACCACGTTTCGTTGTAAGTGAAATGTTTGCTTTTTCTCTGTGTGTGAAAGTAATTCTTTTATAATGAATAAAAGTGATACTACTTCTCTCTTTCATAGATCTCTCTTTTTCCCGCGTTCTTTACGAGTTATCGTAACTTTTTAATGGTGTATACAGACCGTTTCGAATATATTTCATAGCATGGTAAGGCAATTCTATCTGATATGACAAAGTAAAATAAGTTAATGTAATTAATGAAATAAAACACAGAAAGATGATTAATAAGTTAATTTTCCGGGTTTGAGATATCGCTCTTCAGCCGTTACATCTATCTTACAAACATTTTCCCTATCAGTTTGAAGCAACAAAACAGCTATTCTTTGAAAACAGCTGTCTTCTCTTTTACCTCGAAGAATAAAGTCTTGTTATGCTTTGAAAGCAGAATGGCTTGCCATAACTAGTTATTCGCTCGTGTAATAATACTCTAAGAGAAAAGTTTCTCATTAAGTCTTGATAATAATGATACCGTCAAGCCTTGCCTGTTTCATTTTTATGCGTCACGTTCACTGAATTTCAAATCAATCGGTATTAATGACTTCAACAAACAAAAAACGAACAAAAAAAAAACAAATCTTTTCAGCTTTTGGCAAAATTAGTGGAATGAAAGTGTGCACAAAATCTGTACTAATTGGTATACTAATATGACTTTATACACACGCTAATTTTGTAACACGCTGGTAAAAGTCATTTGTGTGAGAATATGTTTCCTTTTGTTATATTCGTGGTTGAAAATTCAATATCTGCATCAATAATTTTTTTAGTATGGACAAGCCCATTCACGACATCAGTGTATATTGATGGTGTCAATTTTATGTTTGGCAATGTCTGAAGAGAATTGCCATGGTTTGGCTCAGACAAGATCTGGAGAGAAACGCCATTGTTTGGCCCGAGCAAGAGCTGGAAAAGAAGCGTCATTGCTTAGCTCGGACAAGGTCTGAAAGGAACGCCATTGCTTGGCTCGGACAAGATCTTTAGAGAAATGGCATTGCTTGGCTCGAGCAAGATCTAAAGAGAAACGGCATTGTTGGACTTTGACTAGATTTGAAGTGAAACGACATTGTTTGGCTCGAACTAGATCTGGAGAGAAATGACATGACTAGGCCCGGATGAGAAAAAAGGTTTTTATGCCATCTTGATAACATATATTTCAAAAACTTGCAAAAGAATCCTTTTTACAATTCTGCCGTTTGACAAAAAACATAACTTTGTTTGTGACGGTTACACAGTAGCAAAAGCTACAAAATAACAATGAGCAAATGTATCGTATCGTTTTATAATATGACATGTATAAATAATCAAATGATATAAAGCTGTTAATATCACATTCTAATTCAGATCGAGCATGCTATTGCGCACACATAAATACATTGATATTTGGGATATGTACGAGCTAGTTTTATTGATGATTCTTGTAGGTGGATGTCAGTAAAAACAACTAAATAACATTATGTCAATAGATAAAGTATTTAGTTCTCCAATACTTTGGTATGAAAATGCAATTCTTTTGTCAGCTGTATTTCCTTTTCATTTATTGGTATCAATACAAACTAGATAGTGAGCAAGAATAAATATTTACCTAATCATTAGTCTGTATGTACCAAATCATATATTTCTAATTTGCTTAATAGATTTTTTTTACAAAATAGTTCTACTTAGTGCAACTCCTCTTGAACAATTAACGAAGAATTGTTGCCTACCGGTATTATAACTGTTGATGTCTAATGGCATTTCTTGGTAAGTAATAATTTGATAATCGCCAAGTTCGATGACTAGTCTTTCTCTTTTGATAGTCAATTATTTATTACCCTAGAGTTGCAATATGACCAGATTGTTACTGTAAACTCCAAAGCTTAATAAGTTTTTTATTTAATCTTTAGCAGCCTTATCAAAATGTTTCAATTACCAAACAGATCGCATTGGAAACTGGAGTATCGTGTTTTAACTGAGTGTGTGAAAATCAGTTGACCAAATTATCACTTTCAGGTCTCTCATTTAGCTACGTTTTTCAAACATTTAGACTCGTTAGTGTAACTTGGCGCGCTGTTTCTCAGCATTCATTGGCTTCTCCACACATGTGATTAGTATCAAGCTTATATTATCATCGGCATGTTTTGGCCGGTATGAATTGGAACTTCTTACGTATTCTCCGACAAGGAACCGCAACCAAGGGTCTAGTATGTTGTGCTAAGATTATTGCTTGGCCAGAATGTATTGAAACTTCTTACATATTCTCCGAAAACGAGCCACAACACAGCATTTTCCAGCACCAACATGTGGTGCTTTTATTATGTAGCTAGCAAAATGTTTTGATCATCGTGTCAAGACGTCATCGAGAGATGCGTATCCATCGCCTTCAGTGAAAGCTGTAATTTAAATTTACTGCATATTTGCTTTAATATCAGCAGTTATCTGTTTCCTAGTATCTGTTTTCGATATATGAAATCAATTAAATTAATGTACTTGTTGATTCATACGAGGCTCCTGGGCTTTCTCAAATTGAAAGAATTTGAATCGCTAAATAAAACATACTTAGTCTTAAACGGCAAAGAATTGTATGCTCAGGAAAGAATACGCCCTGCATCTTTTCATTTCTTGTTCCTATCATTTCAGATTAAGTTACATAAAACATTAAAGTGGGTCAAAAATAGGATTGATAACGTGCAGTTGTTCAAATTCAGGACTGAACACAAAACGAGCAATAAAATAACTTGATTAAAATGGAAATAGCACTCACATTAATCAGAAAGTCATCTAAATAAGAGGAAATGTCTAGTGATAGACAGCATCAACAGTTTTGATGTTTAACATATAATTGTTGTTTGATAGATATATATTCAATGCAGATATCAAATACAAATATTTATGCCAAGTTTCAGTTCCCTTGAATGCCTATTACTGAAAACATGACCAAATAAGGAGGGCCTGTATGTACAAGACAAACGTCACTAGAGCACACGGAAGTACATGTAGATGAAAGTATGTTTTATGTCAGTCGGCAAACAAAACATGTATGCTTGATTACTGTATCATTACGAAGCAAAGCGTATCTTAATGTACACGATTAACATAATGTTACATTGTTTAAACCATATACATTTTGATAAAAGCTTGGCGAATCTCAAATGAATTGAAATATCGACACATTAAAATAAATGTGTTATGTTCAGTTGCTCCACTAAACAAAATGTGGTCATTTTTGTTCGTTATGTTGGCCTATCGTTAGTGAGAGGATAAAACAGTGAGTATTATGTCCATGCATTAATTAAAACCAAGGTGTATCTCTATTTCCGAATATGTTTGCACGAATTCTTTTACAGAACGTGTCCTCGTATCTGTAGGGTTTAGCAAAGTATATTTCTCGTGCATTCACGTCAGCCGGATACCAATGACACGACGGTTTCAGCAGGAATTTAAATCTCTGAAAAAAGACAACTCATTGTAAATTCAGTTCAACAAATGAGAGAGTTCCATTATTACTAAAGCAATGCATTTAGAGAGTTTAGAAAGCGTTTTGTACCATTTTAACCAACGTTTTGGATGCCGTTTCAAAAAGAATGCAAATGTATGTTGATGGAATTGCACAGTTTTATGTACAAAAGTTACTTATATATATGCTTAAATCCAGTTTGGTATGATATGTCTGCACTTTTACCTATTCAATGAAATGTGTTTACAAATATTCATAATTTTTTTGCATGTGCGTGCGTGCGTGCGTGCGTGTTTTACAGCAAAGTTACACACCTATTACAAGTTACTTAAGTTATGCCTTTACATTAAGTGTGCTGTACGATGTTACATATGTTAAGATACAAAAGAATATTTTGGACATATTAACCATATTAAAATTAATTCTTCTTTCGTTGACATGTAGCGATGTGTATAAGTAACCCCATTGTGATATTCCTGCCTTTAGTTGGCGTTTACACAAATGCCCAAACAATCCTTCCGTTTTCATTATGTATTTTAATTTTCTGCCAGTGTTGTGCTCTACATGTTTTGAAATTACAATGAAACCTTGCGCATACACCTGGGACTTGTTTAATTTCAGGAATGAGTTACTTGCAACGCAGATTAAAAACGCTGAATTATTTATAGCTATGAATTACTTACCTGCAAAAGGGATCCCTGAGCGTTGACGACTTCTTTAATTAGGATGCCGACTACTGGTACAAATGGTATTAAAGACATCATCATACCAATAGATATAGCGTATGGTTGGTATACATAATCGTCGCCGTAACTGGGTTCCTTGTACATGAATATCGTGA